>JANSTX010056265.1:0-25550 GCA_027564355.1 Penthetria funebris
TTGATTTTTTAACAACAAATCAATCATTATTTGTGAAGTATAATCATCATATTCCTACAAAATAGTAATCAAGACTCAGAGTTAAATGTCATATACTTTTCTTGTTCCTTGAACTAAAAATAATGCAAAATGTAGTTCGTAATCAATAAAATACAAAAAAAGTATAAAAACAATGTAGTTTCATTTTAAAACTTGGCCGGATTTTCAGAAATAAATGCACATGATATATATTATATGTATAAAATATATTTGTACACATTTTAGAAAACATATTTGTATATTAATAAAATTAAACCTGTGAGATTTACATCGGGATATGGCACGAAGAAGTTTTACCCACATCAAATATTCATGTTTAGCAACTACACAATAAAAAGAGAGACACAAAAATTTAAATTATCATAGACACGAATCATTAAAAATAATGGTTAGAAATAATATTAGATATTCTTTTAAAGCCGAATACTTTTGGTACAACTAGACGATCACCATAATTAGAGAATTTATTTTTCTTTATTGTCGAGACACCACATAATCTTTAACCGAGACACTGTTCCTTATCAAAGTCACCGAACAAGTACAAATTTTGTATGCGACATAACAAAGCTACACATTTAAGTTACAAACCAACAAATAATATAAAAACACATAAACATTTAAATTATTATAGACACGAATAAAAAAAATATGTACCTCTAATGTTGCTCAAGACACTTAATTTTACAATGCAAAAAAAAAAAAACACATTCAAATAAAAAGAAGATGAGACACAAAACTTCGATTTACAGGCATATTTTTTTAAAAGTCGAAACACAAAATAGCATTTAGCTAAGGCACTAATTTTATCGAATTCACCTAGCACAAATTTCTATATTCGCATAAAAAAGTAAATCATTGAAATTAAAATCCATTAAATAATATAATAAATTAGTTGACACACAAATATGTAAATTATCGTAGACACGAATCAAAGCAAAAAAGATGTATCTCAAATGTTACAATTCAAATAAAAACGAGATGAGATATTCAGTTTACAAGTAACTTTGACAAAATATAAACAGGGGCGTCGAGATAATTTTTTGAAACCAAATATTTTGCTAAAATTGATGATTCATGTAATCAGTGACCACAGAAAAAACCATTTATTCAAGATTCAAACCATAAACAGGAAATTATTTGAATCTTTGCTAAAGTAACATACCATCACTGTGAAATTCTTTAAATAACATTTATAGACATTAAACACTTCAAATATATGCTTCTTATGCCAAACGAAGCATGTATTTGCTTCTCAAGTTGGTAGACCAGGATACAGTCTTTGCTAATTTATTAGTAAAATGTAATAAATTATTTCTACTTCTATAAATATATCAACTTCGTGCGTTATATAAAAATTTTAATCTACCAATGGTACATTGATTGCATAACTGAGAAGGAATAGAAGACAAGTGGTATGAAATGCTGTCCATCAGAGAGAAAATTAAAAGCTTTTTTGTTAATTGGTTTGATTATGATTGTAACAGAAGTTTTACTATTTAATTGGATCTGATTTATTTCACAAACCGGAAGTTATGATATTGAACTAAATATCCTATAGCAAAATAGTCAACGACATTATATTTTTATATCATTTAGACCATATATTTATAGATAAAAATACCTGTCTATGGGAAGACGAATTTAATGTCAAACGTGGGAGATGAATTGAGACGCCTACGCCGATATTATTATTATTTAATTCGTGCAATACCAGTGTACATGTTATCAGTTGTTTATTTTTAAACACAATTCTAATCATCATTAATTTATAATAAATATGGAATTTTTAAAATTAAACTATTGAGGTATTGAGTATTATGAATATAACACAAAAAAAATGCTAATTTAATTTTTTCATGATGATTTAATCTTCTACTATATATTCTACTCGAACATTATTATACTAGTCGTAATGCACTTGCACTAATATAATATTCACTTTATAATTTATTACAATTATAATTTTATATTGCAAAACTATAATTTTACTGGACACATTTATAAGTTGGCGCCGTCCTCCCGGATGAAGACATATCTCGAATATATATATTATATAAAGAAATAAAATGATATTTTGTATCCACTATAAATACACTTTATGTATCAAGTATCATTTTAGATAAAATTTAAAAAAAAAATAAAATAAAAAATTCTATAATATATGAGTAATTTAAATGATAATTCAGTAGATTTATTTAAAAGTTTTCTTTATATGTTAACATATTTTTGTGGAATGAAATTCAAATAAAAGTATTTTGTAGAAACAAAAAAAAAAAAAAAAAATTGTCATTTTATCATTGCAAATTCATGGGCAATATTGCGGCATTGATGTGACACATTGACACATTTAGAATGCAGTTGTATAAATAGTTAAAGTTTGTTAAATTTATGTTTTTAATTTTTTTTTTGGAAAAAATTCATTTTGGCAAAGATTGCAAAGATTATAAAGATATCAATGATGAGGTAAGTGAAATAGAAATACAAATGAAAATAGGATGCTATATTATGATTTATAGATGACATAAACATTGCCTTACGATACAAAGTTCAAGAATTAGAATGTATATTTGATTTTAAGGGAAATAAGCTGAAAAATATTATCAAATTTATCAAAAATTCACAGATTTAATAATTGCAATAACAGTTTATATTATAAAATTCATTTAATTATAAAAAATATACTCAATTTATCTCATACTACTAATATAACAGTTTAAAAATCTGCAACATTATCATTTTTAGTACAGTTTTTCAAACAAATTTATTTTTCATGTATATACAGAAAATTTTATGATTTTGACGTTTCGCTAATTGACAATAATTTTTTGCTAAATGAACGACATCCTGAGGATTTTGATTATTAATATCAAGAATCTCTTCATTTGTTTTTGAATTGAATGAATTTAAAAATAACGAAACGATAAAATGATCTAAAAAATAATGTGATAGAATTTAGTTGAAAACAGGTAATGCAAACAAACTATGACAATTGACAAAAATATAGACAAATTCTTACTTTATTAATAAATTCTGATTGAAAAACAAATAGCAATTGGAAATTTTTAAATATCATATTGTTAACTGTTCTGTCCCTAGAACTACCTCTAGATCCCCAATCCTTTACTGAAATATAATAATATGTGATACTTCATATTAAAAATTCAGTACTATTATGGATGAGCTACCTGTTTTGTATGTGAAATACTTTCACTCTACAAACGCGAATGGTATTTAAAATTTGTAGATATATGATCTCATATCAGAAATTTATATATATTTTGTTGATCGCGCTTGTGGTGACACAATGTGTAGAAGTCTTGCTCCTTCCTGCACGTTATGTCATAGTCCCGACACGCTATTTGTCACCAGCATTTAGTTATGATGAATATATTAAACTATTTACTTGACATAGTTCATAAAGACATACATATTTGTGATACTTGTACAGGACTCATCACGATTGTGATACAATACGTCTGTATGTACATAATTAATCTTCAATGTTATAAAAACCAATATTTATTAATAGATTTTAAAGAATATGCGAGTAATTAATGATTATATTGTATAAAACAACATAAGTTAGATGCAGTTATTTTAAAAATTTTGATTTAGTTCATTTTTTAGTGGCTATTATATAGAATTATATGTTTCAAGTTTATATAACTTGAAATATTGACTATAAATATAGTTTAAAATACAAAGTACATATAATAAATTCAATTACATATATACATAACACAATTAATAGTAGTGCTATATGTGAATCGTTTTATATAAAATACTCTATAAATTACAAATATATGACCTACAGCTATGTAATTGATCACAATTATAAATGAAAAATATTCGAAAGTTACAAATAATAAAAATTAAATATCAATAATAATATTGCATTAATTCATTTTATTATATTATATAGCAATGACAGGCAACAAAGAAAATTAAAGGAAAATTTGTATTTTGATATATAATTAGAAAGCGGAAAAACTATATAATTGCCATAGTTTTCACGATCTGTTGAATATTTGGAAAGAGGATTTTGTATGAATGAACTGAAAACCCATTGTAACTCGATCACGATATATGTCAGTAATGACGTATGATGATAGAGGCGCTAAAAAGATGGTGTTAATATCTTGTGTTTCTTGATTGATTGAAACTAGGTAGCTAGTTGGTGATTTATGCACCATTTTTCTTTTTGAAATATTCAAGTGCATAATCGAATAATTATAATTGGTTCTGTATATATATGCAAACATGTCAAATTACAATTAAACTTATTTGAGTTTACATTTTTGTTGTTTCATGCATATTAGGTATGATATATAATATAAGAGAAGCTTTAGACAACTTTAAGAAACCTATAGTTTTTTTTTAAAAAAAACGGTTCAAGTTATCGATATAAATATAAACCCTCCTCTTAACAACAATTTGAACATAACACTTGGAGAATGTTAATTTAATGTAAAAATTTAGAAATATTTAAAATCATTCATATTAATCTATATCTAACATTCGTAATTAAAGGAGTTAGTTAATATCACACGCCTAGAATTTACCATTTATATAATTTTGCTAAATTTAATATTCATCGTCATTGTACTGTAGACTATTTTTGGTTTCTAAATTCCATTATATATCTATAGTTATATATACTCGTATAATTTATTGATGGAATTATATATTAGAGTATCCTTTTACTATATTGAGAAAAAGAAAGAAGGTTATTTTATATACATTTTCCAAGTAAACATATTCGTTCCTATATAATCATTCAATACAAACACCTATAGCTATTACATGAACATTTCACGCTATCATTGGTGGTCGTTTTTTTTTCTTTCTACAATTGTTGATGTTACACAATCCCGTTCTTGGTTTTACTAAACAATATGTGAGTCAAATTTGACTCACAATTGAGTAAAAATTATGAAAAAATATAATTTTTTTAGCAAAATAAATGTATAATGTGAAAAATAAGGATTGTGCAAAATAAGCATTAGCAACAAATTATGGCGTTAAAAGGTAAACGTCAAATGTAGGTTCGATAACATTAATCTCACCAATGTTCATTTCAGAATACATTCATAACATGGTTTTATTATTTTTTCTCACAAATACTATTTTGGATATGGTCATTGCAGTAAGATGTTTTATTGATCTTGTCGTTAAAAAAAACTAAAACTATGAAGGTAACGTAATAAACGGTATACAAATGTGTAAAAGAGAGAATCATCATATGCTGGGTAATTACTGTACTGATGAGAACATACAATATTTTAGCATTGTTGCTTTGATCGAAATATCCAATTACAGTGTGAATTCTACAGTATTTTTAAGGTTCAATTAAAACTATTACTGTATGATATTCAACATAATGTTATTAGTTCATATATTTTTTAAAATTTTATCGATTTGCCAAAGAATAAAAGTCGTAATAAATAATTATTATATGCTCATTTTAAATTCAAATAATTACAATTTAATATGAGTATAATAAAAGTATCAACAAATGTTAAATGGTTGGATGAAAAAAGGACACAGTCTCATAACTTCTTATCCATATACAATACATTATTTTGCAAACAAAAAAAAAAAAAGAATACAAATGATCAAACCATATTGCCAATATAAGAACATAAATCTATTCAAAAGTAACAATAGTTTACGAGTATATGCAACTAATAATTTATTTAAAAATAATGAAGAATTCGCAAAATTGGCTAAAAACAAACCATCAGGATTCAAATTGAAAAACTAATAGAAGTATAAATAGTAGTCGTCGTCGTAGTCGACCATCGTCGTCATCATTTTCTTCTTCATCATCATACGTTTTGTTGACAGATCGTGAGCAATAAATCTTCCGATTTCACCTTTTTATGGAGGTAAACGCAAGTAATTGTACATTGAACTCAAAAAAGAAGTAAAAATAATAATAATACAAAAACAAAAAAACTAAATAAATAAACAACCGTCAACTAACTAAATGAGTACGTACATATATTTATAAAAATTAAAGATTTTCTGCGAAAAAAAAAAAAAACAAAAAACCGGTGGTAGTGCCGCGCGTTGTGAGAGTGCCGCGCGTTTTGTTTTGTATAATAAATTTTAAATTGATTCCTTCTTCTTTTTTTTGAAAAATAATTTATATCTTATTATGAATAAGTTATTAAAATTCTATGTTTTTTTTTTTTAAATAAAAATTATATCAATAAATATAAGAATAACTTAGTGATTTTAGTGTTTAAAATTTTGATTGTTTTACCTCTTAGAATTTGTGCAGCTAGAAACATATCGTTAAAATATGGTGTTAGCATTCCAAATGTTGATGAACTATTATTAATTTTTGTTAAAGATGATTCAATACTGTTATTGGATAAATGATTACAATAATTTTGTAATCCAATATTATCACTGGCATTGTTACTACTCGAAGTAAATTCACCAGACAATTTTTGCTGGTGATCCAATAATTCGCATAATTTACAAGCTTTCATATTTGGTTGTGTTATTTATTTTTACTTATATTTATATTTATTTCTCTTCACTTTTAACAAAAAAAAAAAAAAAAAACCAGAAAATGATATCTTGAATTTTTCATCAACAATCTTACTGAATATCACGCCAGAGAGTAGTATAAGTAGTAAATGATGGCATAATATTGAATTTATCAATGTGAACAATTTAGCACATATGAGGTCGCCCGTTTCTATATTATCAATTATTGTATTACTACTTTTTTTTTAAAAAAAGTATTTCTACTACATATAGTAATATAGTTGATGATCTTGTTGATACAAATGCCAGTTGTTGTTGAGGACTGCTGCTAATACTGATGGTAATGTCTTTCTTATTGGAGGTACTACAACAACAATTTCTCTGTTAAAAAGTTGTTTTTTTAAATTTTGTTTCATATTTTCTGATTATTATTATTATTATGTATTATACATATATGATTTTTTAATATGAAACGTATTTATTCACTTAAGTTTTTTTTTTTTTATTTTTTTTTATTTGTAATAAATATTTAAGTTACATCACAGAAGAATATCTGTCACAAAAGAGAAAAAAAAAGAAAGAAATAATAAGATATATTTTGTATATTGGATATAAACGTAAGATGATGATGATAATGATGATGATGATGATTTTTTATTTTAGTAATGGATTTTTATATAATTAATTGTATTAATGATGGTATATGGTGATATGGTAAAGGAATAATTTGAATATGTACAGTACATATAGTGAAACAAACATAATATCAATATATTAATGTAGGTTGATATATTTTTGACTAAATTTTTAAAGATTTTGTAAAGGCATAGCAATTAATTACGTATTTTTACAACACAAACCACCCCTTCCTCCCTACATTATTAGTTTAAAATCATATAAATTAAGTTATGTAAAAAATAAATCGCATTGCAAAACAATATTCATATAGTGAAAATAAAACGAATCACTAACAAATTTATAATATTCATCATTACAAAACTTTAAAAAAAAAAATATTGTACAAGCTTTTAAAAAATATTACACATATTTATAAAATAAATATAAATAATATATTTTAAAACACTCTGAATGTCATTAAAAATTGTTTAACAAAACGAATTTTATTAAAATTGAAAATATTGTTAAACATATAAAAATAACAATTTTAAAATTTCGTTATGAATTATATTGAAAAAGTAGTTGTTGCGGAACATATAACAGCATTTTTGGCACAAATACCGCCATGTATACCGCCATGTATACCAATAAATTTCGAATTAAAAATTTAATGTAAATTAAGTTAATATTGAACTTTAACTTTATTCTTAAATTTACATAAAAGACAATTAATAATACCAGAAGACAACAGTAAGTTTAATAAAATGATGTTATTGAGAAATACACAAATTTATTACAATACCAAATAATGGACACTTGATTTTTCTAATTAAATCTGTTAATAAATTAATTTAATTAATTTAATAATTGAATGTGTTAAAATTAAATTAAACAATATTGTTACATAGCTATCTGCACGCCATCTATTACACAACTCTTATACTTTCTACAATAATATATGCACGCCAATCAAAAACCAGTATATAGCCAACAAACATAAAACTTGGAAATTAATAAATAACAATCCAGGAAAATTTGTTGGTATTTTTTTATATGCGCTAATGTTTAAAAAAATTTAAAAATAAACTAAAAGTAATTTGAACGTAATCATTTAAATTGTATCGAAAGTATTGGTTCCATGATAAGTTCCATTGTCCTCCGAATTACCGACAATTTTTTTTTTGAGCTTGGATCGCAAAGAATGTTCTAATATTATAGTATGTTTTTAAAACGATAACATTAAAAAGTTTTTTTTTTTTTTTTTTTACTTAACTTCTTTATAATAAGTTTGGAAACATTTTAATTATATTATTGTATTTAATTAAAAAAAATACTAATGAGCTATGCATATTTTTTACTCAATTGATGAACAGGCCAATAGGTTTTTTTTTTATGTTACTACATTTATAAATATTTCTACGAATATCAAAAGTAAGAAATTATTTGCCAATGTTTAATCAAATTATTCCTTGCGAAAATTTAATAAATTAATTGATTTTTTTAACACATGTTTTTTTTTTAATTTTATATTTTTAAAAATCGTAGCCTAATTTGCATCAAATTTAGATATTATATTCTTGTGCTTTTAATTGCATTCTAAAGACTTCATTGATAATTTAAAATGGTGTAAATTAAAATGTATATAATTAAAGTAAAACCTTAATATAATAATAATATTAATAAAACTAGATTAAATTAGCACTTGAGAAATCATTAAATTCCATAGACAGAAATTATTAGATAAAATAATTTGTAAATTGTAATGGGATATACTATGCGAATTCACTATAATGTTTCTGATAATAATTTATCTAAATTATGAAAACTTAAATTATGATGACGCCAAAGATAACTAATTAATTAGATTAATAGCAGCCGACTAGTTAATATCAGAGGTCATCAAATAAAATTCAATTCTTCGCTAAATAAATATTTTTTCATTCAATATAAATTGAAGTTAGGTTAGATTTGAGAACACAATCTAATGCGACATAATTTTCAACATTTTTGTCACAATACCGACACCGACATTAAAATCAGTGTTTAAATGTAGATTGATTATTTATTATAAATCACTATAGGAATGACTTTTTAGGCTTAATATTAAATTATTAAAAATATTTATTAAAGTCATAAATTCTTCATAATATGGGGATAATAATGTAAGCGCTTTAAAAATAATCCAAAAATAATAAACACGTTTCGTTCAATGGCCGGCCTTCCACTTAATATATCAAATCATTAACCACATTAATTTAATTAATTTTTATTTAAAAATTAACATTAATTTATATTCAATCTTGTATGATGTAAAGTGAACAAACAAAAAAATTAAACTAACAAAATAATATATAATATAGTAACTAGTTTTAAAATGTGAAAAAATAAAATAAATTAATTCACCTTTGCAGTTCAATCACACTTCTTCAAAATAGGAATTAATAGGACAAAAAATCACTATTTACAAAAAAAATTAATATTATTAACACAATCCAATAAAAAAACTATTTGTCATCCATACTTGTTTGGTTCTAATATGTTTTTTTTTTTTTTAATGAATTCAAATTATGCAAATTCTAGATTTAATTTTTTTGTTTTTAAAACTTTTTTTCATTAAAAAATAATATTGACAAAAATGAACAAAATCGAATAATTTTATATTTCGTATATTAAACAATTAAAAATGACAATTCAAGGTGTTTTATTTTCTTCATTTTCATTCTAATTTATTTAAAAATGCTACTTTAAAAAAAAATTAATTAATAATAAATTTTTACATGATACGATCAACTGAAAAAAAAAAAGACAAAAAACAAAAAACTTGTTTCAACATAATGAAATTGTTACAAGTACTAGTGTGTATGTACATACAAATCAATAAATAGTTTAAGAAATTGGTATTAAAAAAAATAAAGTTTGATAATTTTAGTATTAAAAACATATTCTAGATGTTTTAAAAAATTATATAACAAGATGCATATCAGTCATAAGTACCGAGCTATAGATAGATTTTTCGATATAAGCTTTTAACAAATAAACCAGTAAAATAGTGTCGATAATATCAAAATTTTACATATGTTCAATGACATTGATAATTGATGAATTAAAATACTTAATAATTTAAAAACAGTTTTTATTTACTGAAAAATAGACGTTAATTGCGCAAAAAATTATAAAATATATTTTATTGAACAAATTTTGCCAATCTTTCAGGCAATTTAAGGATTTCGTTACTTTTCATTTTTTGCAGCAAAGAACATATCACGACAATTTCAGGTACTGTCCAATAAAGTGAAGCGAATTCTAAGCAGCTCGTTCTGCATCGATCGAAACAAATAGTAATCGGATAGGGCAGGGTCTGGTGAATATTACGGGTAACCCAAAACTTCCCATTCACTATTTGCCAAAGAGTTTTGAACCGAAACAGTAATGTGTGGGCGGGTGTTGTCATATTACACAATTACACTTGTCGCATATTCTGGCCGTTTTATGTTCAATGCTCGCTTCAAACGAATTAATTGTTGTCTGTGCAGAGCATAATTAATTGTTTGACTAGGTTTTAGCGACTCACTGATGTCAAAATCACTACGATAGAGCAACGATACAATAAGTTTCTTCAAGCAAACGATTACTTTCGGTAGCAAAATAGTAGTACAATAAAACTTTCCGCAAATGCTGTTTTTTTTTCTTGAATTTTCGAAATTTAACACATAAAACTGTTGATCGAAGAACAGACCAACCTAACACAATCTAACAAATATCAATATTTGATTAATTTAGAAAATTTAAAAAAATTGATTTTTAAGCGCTGACATAATCGCATCACAAAAGTGCCATTCATTAATTTATATGTGACCATGTAGTGCAAACCACACAAACACATTATGCATACTAATCAGATTCCGGATTTTCTGATAGCATATTACATACTCGATTATGTTGTGATGTCTGAGCTTAGAGATTTTTTTGTTGGACGCAATCTCATAATTTAGCCTATGGCGTCTTTAACGGACAGAAAGTGTAAATTAACTCTAACCATGATATTGTCATTATAGCTAATGAATTCTTTTATAGATACATGTAAACATCTACTTAATTTAGGACTTACGATGAACCAAACGGAATCAAGCAATAACTTAAAAAGAAAACTAAATGTTATAATGCAAGTAAAGGAATAGTTTTAAAAAAATGTACAGAAATATGTTAATGTTGTGATCAAAAAAAAAAGTTGAGCTGCCATAGGCAGGGTTCTCAGATCTAAATCTCTCTAAATCTAAATCGAACCGAAAAAAGGCGAATGGATAACAAAAAGAATATCATTTGAAATAGAAAAAAAACGAAACTTTGAAATTGCAGAAATTGCGAGGCGACACTGTCGAAATTTAGGATAAGGAAAATTTTTATTCAACAAACTTCTTGTATTCTTTAGGAATACAAAGGATTATTGATTTGAGGTATAGGTAGAAAATATAACAAGAGATCAATGAATCGCATTGCTGCGATTTTAAAGTAACCATTACAATCAACAAGAAGAAGAAAAAATATATGTGACTATATACGACGACAATATTCTAACAATCATTTCGGTGAACAAATTGACACCTACTATAACTATTCAAAACAAAATGTGTAAATACCCTCTATGTAACCTTAATGCTTTTTATTTAATTACTTCCTTATTTAATATGAAGCTATTATATGTAAAATCGATTTAATAGTTAGTATATATAGTGTCAACTAGGAACAACATTATTTACTTAAATAAATTATAATGCCAAAATTAATTTTGTCTATTTATTAATAAATTTAATTAAATTAGCACCACCGCATATGTCACTAATTAATATTCTTCTCGTCTTATATGAATTTTCTTTGTCGTTTAACAATTTGTATTCTATTTATCGATTCATTGACAGTACATATCATCATAGTAAATATAAAATATTTTATTTATTTACTTTTTTTTTTTTTTTTAAGTTTTTTCAATTTTATTTTGGAAATATCAAGGTTTATTTATTTAGTTTAAAATATAGTAAAGAGTCTAAATACTTCATTGAATATCAATTGTTAACAAGGTACAATCAAAGAAACACATGAATTTTCATTTGTATGGTTAATTTAAATTAAATTCAACAAAAAATTGGCAGTTAGTTAAAATAGTCTAGTGAACTAAAATATCCAAACTAAAATTTATGAAAACTGACTGTCATTGAAGCGTTTATTAACCAGTAGTAGGTAATAGATTGAACAGAATATGTGATGACCAGAGATAGTGGATAATACCAATTTACGCAATACTATACGATGAAACGACGTAATTCAAATGTATAAATGATAAAAAAATATATTATTAATATTTTCGAAAAATAATCAAATTCAAACAGGATAACGAAAAAATTCAATTGATAACAGTTGAAAGTATTAAATTTACTGATAAAAATTTGTTGAGTATGAATATAAATATCAAATATGAAATGTGAACAAGAAAATATGGTACTCAACAAATTAAAAATTATGTGTCTCAATTAATGTGACAATTATAGTATTGTTTGCAATATTTACGTTGTGCATTTTTTATTTGTCTAGTAACTAAAATTCAATAAATTAATAATAATCTAATATAGAATTTATTGGTATATTTAATTTTTTTTTTTTTAAAAACCTTGCAAATAACCCTATGTGAGTACTGCAAACAGCAGCTACTTCACATGAAGCACAGATCTGAAAGATATTTCTGTTGTTGAAAACGCTTTTTGGACGACAATGTTGCAACATAACCTCGGTTTATCGGACCTCCTCTATACTATGCACCCACTATACAAACACATCAGAATCAATGCACTTAATTTGAATTGAAAATACATGTTATCATATAAATAGATTAATTATAATTATCGTAACGTAACACTGACAGCCTATTTTTTACAATGATTTATTATTTAATATTATTTATCACTATAACAATTATTGAATAAACAATAAATGATAACAAGAAAGATATTATACATACTGTCAATTATGGAAATCATTTTTTTTTTTTTTTAATTTAAAGATTTCGAAAACAAAAACAAAATTCCTACACACATTTCTTATCAAATTTACTTATTTTAATTTTTTGCCATATATAATACTCTATACATAATTATCGCAAAATATTTTGTTATCATTAAACACGTGCATTAACTACGAGAATACGAGATATACTAGCATAATAAAAAAAAATAAATTCATTAAATAAATTCAATTTCTAAAATTAGCCACAATAATTTCAAATTTAGTAAAGACACTTTATATATAGTATCCAAGATAGATAGATTTATCAAAGACACAAAAACTAAAGACATAATTGGAGGAAAAATCGAAAAAAAAAACTAATACTACACATTTTTAAGAATAAAATACGTGTTCGTGTCTTAACTATAAACATACACTAAAAATAACTATGAGAATCTCATGTTTAGCAAGGATACTCTTATCCAAGATACGTGTATGTATTAAAATACATAAAAACTAAACACATTTTGAGGAAAAACCGAAGAATGTTTGAACTATATTTGCACTATTGGCATTTCAACCTTGACTTTATCTAAAATTTACAAAACTTTTTTTAAACTAATGGCATTTCAACCTTCACTTTATCTAGTTTTTTTTTTTTTTTTTGCAATACAAAAATAGACTCGCATTATTTATAATTTTATCATTTCACAATATTTTTTTCAGTATATTCAATAAGTTTTTTTGTGATGTTATTTAATCCGAATCAAAGTCGTTAACATGTCATTTCAATCAGTTAGGGAGCTAGTAGTTAAATTAATTTTGGTCAAATTTAGTTGTACGAGGCTTAGTTTATATTACACATCATTCACATAATAATGGACATGGTTAAATTGATTGTAAAACATGTATCATGCCATATTATATATTACACAGCACGCTGGCAAGATATATAAATATAGTTGATAGCCCATCCATATGAATGCAATGCATGTAAAAACAAAAAATCTTTACTCATCCTCATCATCTTCTTCAATTTCATTATCTTGCTGATTCTAGATATTTTTAGCTTCAGCATTATATTCCTGAACCACCAATATAATCAATTTATCATTTTGCACTTCAAATGTAACAGATTCAACTTGTAGATTTTCCATATATATATATACGACTCCAAATTATTCTTAAAAATACGAAATTTCATGTTCATCATCAAAATTGTTGTAAAGATCATTTGGTAGATTTTTTTTTCTTCAATTTTTAGCCATTGTTACCTCAGTTTCAACGGCATCCCATATGCCAAACAGAAATTCTTATAGTATCCTTCATTGCAACCTTTAACAAATTTAAAGACCTTCAAACGAACCCATACTGAGTTTTGGTACGAAATTATTAAAGAAGACCAACTTTTAAAAAATATTCGATTTAATTGACGCATTTTTTGACCATGTGTACAATTTTTGAAGCAATGTGTTTTTTTTTTTGTTTTTACAAAATTTTTGTACTTTATACTGCAACATTTACTGCATGCATACCAGAAATGTAGGCATCTGTTCGCTTTAATTGTGAAATATGATTTTTCAGTGTTATTGAAGCATCTATTAAAATAAGTTGTCAGCATTGTAAATTTGTCATAAAGTAAATTATTTTTTATATCATTCCGCATTTATTGGCCATTTATGTGTATATAAAAGGAGACGTAACATTTTTGAAGAATAATTTATTATTTTTTGTCAATTATAATTCGGGAAATTTTTGATTATGTAAAATAATTTTTTCTGTGCAATTGTAACCAAGTTCTTCGCCGTATTTGTTGTTTGTTTTAAAAGAGAATTTTTTTCTTGTTAATTTCTAAATGGTTCTGCTTTTATTGTGACTGTTTATTAATTTAAAATTATCTATCATTCGATACTGGCATTAAAATTTGTAGTCATTTGTCAGCATAAATTTGTTTTATTTGTTTAGGATGTTTTTGAGGATCAACTAATGGTTATAATCTATAGTTTTCTTATACAATTGTTAATCATGAATATAACGATTTGCGAATCAAGGTTTACAGTTAAAAAGTTGCAGTAATCGCAAATCTACAGTATACTAACGTATGAATGTTTAAGAATTCACAAATTCCAGATCAATAGCTACATTATATAATAATTAATTATGCTAAAAATAAATTATAATTAATTTTTCTATCAAGTCGTACCCATATGCCGCAATTTACAGGCATCTTTGAGTAGAATAGCTTATAATGAATTTTTTTTAAATTTTTACAAATTTAATCGTTTGATCATCTTGCTCGTAAATATTTATACAAGTAATTAGTAATACTCGTATTGTATGTAGAATATTGAAATATAATTTGCAGTAGTGACTGTTACTTAGAAATACTAATTATACTCGTATGTTATAACCATTATCCGTGATATAATTGAAATTATATAATTATAAAAATATTCGAGTCTAAATTAAATTTATAATAAATTTTTATTTTGTATTTTTTGTAAGCAAAATTTCTTATAATAGAGGAATTACGTGTATATAATCGTATAAAATATTATTATTTATTAAAAACTATAAAAGTGTTAATAATTTTCACTCGATTTACATACAAATTATTCCAAGTATAATTATTGACACTTATTACTCATTTAATTGCATTCTGCATACATTTTAAAATTAAGAAGTATTTATATCGCATAAATACGAGTAATAGACATTATAATAGGTCTCACATATATATATTTAGATATATTTATAAAATTATTATTTATAATTGGATAGTATTTTGATATTCATTCTGATTTATTGAATATTTTACATATATATTTTATTAAGCAATTAACTATTAATATTTATATAGGATTTATTGTTGTAAAATTTAATAACAATTGGGTGCAGAGGATAAAATTTATAAATATTGAATAATAAATCTTTAGCCGTCCAATTACATATTTCACAGTATATTGGACACTAATGTAAAGTTATCGATTGACATATGATGTTAATGCCTTCAAACAATAATTAAAAAAAAAAAATATATATTTTTTCTTTGATTTTAATCTTATGATGCAAAACAGTTTATGAATAAACAGTAATAAGCAGGTAAACCGAAAATAAAAATATATACTTGGAACAGACAGATAATGTGGATTTAGATGCAACAATACACTCCAATCCCATGCCAAAAAAGTTTAGTTGCATTATACAACTATGATACATATCAAACACAACACCAACTTATGAACTCTGAATACATTCAAAAACACCACCATGTACCATCAGGACGTGATTTTTGATAGAAATACCGACAAGTGTACTCAAGACTGGAAATTGAACATAAAACTGGTACAAAAAAAAAAAAATAAATTACATAAACGAGATAAAGAACAAAAAGCAAGAAATCAAAATTAAATAGTCAAAATGAAATATATCAATACTTAATACATAGGTCAAAACAAATAAAAATAATACAATAAAAACAAAAACAACCTCTACAGAAAGATAAAACAATAAAGGAAATATCACTGATTATACAAGCTAGGTGATAACATGGACAACTCAAACGACCAGAAGAATAAAAAGCAAAGAACAAATATAAAGCAAGAGAAAAAGCATCAAGTAGAGACTAATTTACGTCAAATAAAAAAAAACCGAAACAAAACCACAAAATCAAACAAATAAGAAATATGCTGCAGAAATTACAAACTATGCCTAGTTTGTTGTAGAGAAGTTTTTTCAAATAGTCGAAAAACACTACATTAACGTCAAATAAATGACATAACGTTTCCGATCATTAAGTTATTTTGTAACGTTACAAAATATCTTGAATCGTTAAATAACGTTACCATAACGTATAAATCGAATCGGTATAACGTTTTGGTGACGTTACGTCAAATCAATAAAATATAAAATAATACTTAGAAAATTGTAAGTAATTTATAATAAAATAAATTGTAAATTGGGTGATTCAAATAAATTTGTTTATTACATGATAATAATCGCCCGAAAATGCAATATAAAAACCATTAGGTTAAAAAACTAAAATAACATAACAATAATGAATCAAATACTGTAACGATTCGCAAAATCGTTAAGTATAGAATGGAAAATTATGAGTAGTCACAGAAATAATATTGACCTGATTAAAGCACGAAAAAGTTTTCGTCTAAAGTTGTACTTAGTTTTAGTAATATTCATAATTCTTTAACGTAAAATTATGAAATTTTTAATTTGTGTGAATTTGCACTAAAGTTTTTTAAATGCATTTGTCAACTTCTACAATAATGTCTGTAACGTTAATAAACGCTCTGCTGAAGCAGCTACAATATTATGCCTGCCGAAACGAATAGTATAATTTATTACCATCAATAGAAGTCTATAGAAGTTAGCAGTATACGTTCTAAATGGTCAAGAAAATCAATTAGTATTTTTACTTAATTAATATAATTACTTATTTATTTAAATTTAGTACAATATATGACAGAAATTCTTAAGTAGTTAGGATTTTAATTTGTATTCATTGATACGCAATCAATATTCTTTAAATGTAGCTCTTTCGTGTTACGTGACTATACATAAAATTATTATTAACAATATTTGTCCAATAATTTATGAATTTTATGTCAACATATCTTCCATCACCTATTTATTATATACTTAATGAATATATTAAAATTTTTGTTTCTTTAATATTTAATGTGCGTACAAGTATTGTGTATATATGTGGAACCCAAATTGGGCAAAGAGTTAATTTTTCGACTTATTGAAAATATCTTCTTTTTTTTTTTTGTTCACAAATCAAATAACTTAATCCAATAAAAATATATTCAAAGTGGCTGCTAATATTATAGTTGTTTATATTTACATAAATACATTTATAATAATTAAGAAAGTGTGGTCGGTAAAAATATTGGAATTTAAAATTTGATAAATTTTAATTTAGTTAATATTTCTGAAATCACATTCTAATAAACATATATTATGTAATAATTGATCTTTAAATTAAAAAATTAAATCAATATATATATATTTTATAACTGATTAAGCGGAGGTTTAAATTAACACCAATGACATGAACATTTATATGGAAAATGTGCTTTCATATAGCATCGAATTGTTCCTTTGTATTCGCTGGAGCTTTCAATGGAACATAATTTATATTAAAAGTTAACAAAAATTACTCTAAATTGGAATTTAAAATATTTTCATTTTAATGGAGCAAAAATTTATATAATGTTATTCAAAATTCAAATCGATAATTAATTATATATTATTTATAATATATGTAGACAAACTAATTATGTATCATACTTAAAGCTTTTACATTACGAATATTTTGAAATTGCATTGTTAAAATGAATTTTGTGCATATTTTTCCTCATAAATGTTGTGCAATGAAATAAATTAAATTTTAATAAAAAGTGCTAATTAAAACATAAAAAATGTACTGAATTAATAAACAATTCAGTAATATAAATTAAATATTATTTATATTATATAATGATGGATCCTTGAGTAATTATTTACAAAAATAAGGTCGAGTTTCGAAAAAGAACAATTTTTAAAATTAATTCTTATATAGGTTTTGATAGAATTGAGATATTATTTATTAATCTAAACTGAAAATCTAAGCAAAAATAATGCAACGTATAATATAACTTTATAAGTTTAGTTCTATTTTATCTACAATAGTATGCATATGCATAGAATTTATTTAAGTGAAATGGAGTTTTCAACTAACACATAATGCAGTGATTCTCAACAACTGTGCGGTAACACATTAGTATGCCGCGAGGTTATTTTTGTGTCCCGCGAATGCCCATACATAGTGGATGTCAAACAAGTAGGTTGAACAAATGTGCATGACTATTAAAATTTTGGATTTAGTCCAAAATGATCAGGGTAGCGAGTCTGAACCCAATACAAATAAAGATGTTTCATCCACGAAAAAAATATAATGTTAATCGGAAGCATAATGATGGGTTTTAAATTTAAACTTACTGTTCCCGAGTGTGTAATAAGTAGTTGTAAATTGTCAAACAGTATTCACTAATCATCTTGAGCTTTGTTATAAAGTCATAAGCTACTTCCAAAAATCATCGATGATGTATTTTATTCGTAGTCAAATTTGTGCATTTCGCATGGATAGTATGAGAGAAATGAATGCTCTGGTTTTTTGGTGGAAATATTTCACCAATAATATTTTTTATTTTCGCGATGAGTATTTCTACACCTATACAGTCAAGGATTTTTTGTGCATTTGTGTTTAATGTTCCAGTTATTTTCAGTATATTTTTATTATCCTATATATGTAACAAAATTGATTATTTTAATAATAATTACTGATAAGTGACCTATAATGTACATAAAGTACATACTGTCATACTTAGTGAAAATTATATCAACGAAAATTTGATTTAACATAATAAAATGTAATTTGTCATTAAAACCTGCTATCAATCAGTTAGTTAATCAATCAAAATGACAATAAATTTATGGTCTTTACTAGTAATTTATAGCAATTTGTCAAGATTGTAATTAAATAATTTGAAATATACAATGTGTGATAGATTTGCAAATATTTATTGTTAAAATTTGATGAGTGCGTTACAAAATAAAAAAATAATCATTTGTAGAGAAATAGAAGGTCATTTGACTGAAATGCATTTACAAGTATGATATATTAGAAAGGCAAAAATATATACATAAAATTAAAGATAAGAAATTGAAATAAATAGCCTTCACATTCCTGAAGCCAAAATTATGTGGAAAAAGGTATATTTCTAATAGAACAATCAGAATAAATAATTATTTCACTATTATTTTTTATCGTGCATCCATCATAGAAAAATGCATTATTGAGGCAAATGAATTTAACTTAATATATTGTTACAAACTCTGCACGCCATCTATCATACAACGATTATATTTTCTACGTGACAAAACATAGCGTTTTCGTTAAATACTCGAGCAATGCTTTTATAATGAAGAATCATTTAAAAAATAGAATATCTACCTTTGCAGTTTTTATAACAATATTGTAATTATATATCTGTACTATGTCTATTACCAAATAACACTTGCCAATGAATTGGCTATAAATTAAACATAAACAAACTGATAGCATGTTTTATGTATAAAATAATCACGAAATTTTCCACCTAATTTTTATTAAATTGAGGTGGTCTACAGTAAATTGCTAAACTAAGTATACAAAGTATACATATACATGAACAAAAGAAAAAAGAAGCAGATGCATAGTTGTGCTATATCCAAATTACTTAAAACATTGGTCCATCAAGTCAATATACCCATGATCGATATTGAGAGGCGGATGTCATTCATTTCTATCTCTTAAATTTTTAAGGTTGGATCCAATGATCTTAGTATAATATACGTCTAAAATTGTAATTGATAAACTAACAATCCAATTCTGGTGCAATGTTGAACGTTGTATGGTGATCAATTACCGAAAAATATGACTCCTATATCGAGTTTAGAACTGTATGGGGTAACCATCTATACCAACCATAATAACTGAGGTTATCTGATCCGTATTTCAATAATTTATTCGATATTATTTCAAATGTCGAATTAATTATTCGCATAATATTTTCGTATTTGGGTTATTTATTTTGGCATATAACATACCAACAGATTTGAGATCATAATGAACTATATGTTTCCCGATATTTCCCTGTGATACAGGGGCTCAAGAGGATGAATAACATCAAAATGCTAGTTTTTAAATGATAGCGACACATAGATATGTATACATTTCAATAATAACACCTAGCACATTTTCAACTGGCCATACAATAATTTACAACACGAGAGAAAAAAAAAAACAAAGATGAAAATATAACCAAATTTGTCCTTACGATTTGAAAGATTATCATGACAGGTAATTTTCCTAGAAATTAATTAACTAAATAGGATAAACTTTTTGAAAATAAGAAATTATTCTTTGTTGTTTTATAATGCCAAAATAATATTTACTTTTCTTTTTGCATTACCAAGAGAGATAAACCATTATTTAGGATATACAAATTCCAATACGTACGTGCGGTAAGATAAAAGAAAAAAAAATTGATTTAATCAGAAAGGAAAAAGAAAATTTTATTATACTCTAGTAGGTACAATGTTATTATGATTTAAAGAAACTGAATAATCATCTTAGAAAATACTATGAGATCATCCACTTTGTCAATGCTGTTAGGGTACTATACATAAGTGGTACGTTGTTGGCCTCTATGCTGGATTGTTAATTCTTTCGAACCCATTATTTGTGAGACCGACTTAATGCTGAAAGTTTAAGACCTATTTATCGTTCACTCAAGGTTGGTAGCAGAGGCCCAGATGAATATTCAAAAAGAGAGTTATCATGAAATCATCAAATTATTTGGTATGTTAAACACCAAATGCATATATACCAATTTAAAAACGCGAATTTAACAATCATCATCTAGGGCGCATATGGTAGAATTACGATGTTAATTTGTCATTTCAAATATGTATGTAACATCAAATGTAAATTCAAATAACTATTTTTGAAATTTGTCAACTGGAAAATATAGGATCAATCATACTTATCCAGTTGGTACATACGGAGTATAGATCATATGAACAATAATGGCAACAATTTTTTGCGGAAATGTGCAATAGAATACACATAAAAATTGTAATTCATCTGACCGGTTACCCGACGAGTAAAAGATTAAGACATTCATCTGGTAAGACATTCGTAGTTATAGAGGTGTAGATATTTCTAGTGATCATTAATTGATAATTGGACGGATAAAGTTAAAATTAGAAATGACACCTGAAATTTAATACTGAGGAAGAGAAATTTCAAAAGTGCAATTAAAAACTGTAATTGCGATGAATCAACAAAATTTACGAACACAATATGATCAAATGTTTATATAGTAAAAGTTTATGACTGCCAATTCAAACAAGATGAAAGAAATTTACAGTCATACAAGCAAACTAACTGGACAGTACTTAGCAGAATGTCCAATGCAATTTAGGTACAGTTTCTATTGATTTCAAATGAGGCTCAGCAAATGTAAATATGAACTGAGACCATTCGCAAGCTACTAAATAGGTCCGACATTCAGAGTTCGATTGACCGAAGACCTGCTAAAAGGTGATTCACGAATTTTGCTTCAAATTGTGATGAAATCAAATTCACATTACAAAGCAACCAGCATCGATAACATATCACCATTATTAGCGAAGTGTGGTTGTCGATGATGACATTCGTAATGGAATTACCGGTGATACCGTGTATGAAGTTAGCTTTAGTAACATTTGTCTGCTATAGCCAAACTGAGTCAGACATGGGAGTGAAATTTGGATGACTTGTAAAATACAGCTTACAAGTTGTTGTAAAAAACAATATTTATAGATGAACATGTGGTACTTGTATGAAATGTCCGCTTAAAGTCAATTGCAAATAAATATATGAAGTATAGGACGTCCTATAATTGTAAAGTTATTTGACATTCGCTGGGGGCAGTGAAGTAGATGTAAAGTTATGCATACAGAAGATTCGGCAAATAATTGATAAGCTGAATAGGGTCCTGTATGGAATTGAATGAAGTGAATATGGTGGTCAGATATCATGAGTAATGTTGATTGTTCGTTGATGCCCTATGCCTCCGGTGGCGTAGAATAAATGTCGAGATGATGACCATATAGTTTTATTATTTTATTTGAATAAAATTGTTCATAAATAAATAAATTAAATTAAAAGACAGAACACAACTATAAGAGACTCAGACTTTCTTTTGGAAAATAATTGCGGTCATTGGTAATAGTTAAAAATTTATTACACCTTTTACAATTATTTATATGAACATATTTAGTAGAAGAAGTGTCTACAAAAATTGACTATCTCTTATTATATTCTTCAATTTTATTTTAACTCCAATTATTTTTAATTAATGTCTCAATAAATTTCGATATTCATAGAGTTTAGTTATAACAAAATAAAACTTTCTTTTCAAATAAATATAATAAAATATTGCGATTTATTTTTGAAAAAAAATTTTTTTTTATTCATTTCTAATTTTATTTGAATTACCCGACCTAAAAAAAAAAAAAAAAACTCGTGCATACTCATATTGTAAATTACACTTAACTTACTATATGTTGTACTTGAATGATATTAAAAACTTCTTGTTCTACTTAAAAACTAATTTACATAAAATATTTTATACATAAATAACAGCATAAATATGTATAAACATTATTTTTACGTAGTACAAGTCGACTACTCCACGACCATCAACACTATTTTAATAGTAACATTTCAATATTTAAAAAAAATTATTTTACAGGTCGTCACCGATTCGCATGGTAGCATAATATTTTATGCTGTACATTTTACCATAAAGACATTATTACTATCTTTACCACATATAAGATATGAGTACATAATATACATAAGTATATTTATGTTGAGAGCATATACCCAACTTATATAGTAAACATAAAAATATATGTTGTATCCAAGTGTAAGTTTATCATAAGTACATAACATATACACGAGTGCATAGTGTGAGTACTTCAAGAAGTAAAAAAAAAAAAAAATAACTAAAAAACTGGAAGTAGTAAGCAATTTTATGATTTCGTTTCCATCAAAGATATAACATATTTATTTATGCTACTTGGCTATACTACACACATGTCAGCCTGTTAATTTGATAAATGCATTTAATTATCTCAAAAGATACGACTGGATGTATGAAGATGATGTTGTTAATACTTCGATGAAATGATATTTGGTAGATACTTAAAAAACACAAACAGTGATTTTTTTCTTGAGATAGACAACAAAAAAAAAAAAAAAAATTAAAAAAAAAATAATTATTACTGCACCAAGAAATTGCAATTATTTACATAATTAATTTATGTGGTAATTAGGCGGAAAAATGTTCTGGGATTAAAATAAATGTTATTTATAAATGAAAAGGTAATTAAAAATTTAATTAAATAATAAGAAGTCAAGACACATTCGTTTAAGTAATGGCAAAAAAAAAAGACAATATTTTTTTAAAATTTTGTAATTACTCTCAATAAATCGTATAATTTTAACTATTTTATATTACATTAATTAGTATTTATTTAAGCAATTAAAATATAATTACCATAAACATTTATATTATATTAGTTTAATTAAAATTTATTTGTCATTTTTTTAAATTATTTCGTAATTGCGTTTTTTTCCCACGTATTATCAACGATTTTTGGCTTAAATTAAGTAAAAATTTGCCCAAGAATTCACCTATCTTATATGCCAAAAAACATATAAACAAATTGTGCAAAAGTAACTTGTGTCTTTACTAAACCCATGGCATAATACATAGTTTATATATTATGTTATGAAGAATATTTCAGTTTGCTTATGCAAAAATTATGGGTTTGGATGTTAGGAAAAAAAGGGGACACATTTTTTATGCAAAAATATATGAATCAAATTTGTGTTATGTAATTGATTATAAGCAAACGTTCATTATATAAACTAAAATTCAGTAAAGATTGGAATATTAACTAAATTAAAAAAAAAAAAAAAATAATTTTTCGCATGAAACTATAAACAAATAAATTGGGTTTTGTGTCTGTGCTAATCCCATAGCATATTGGGTTTGGATCTTAACTAAAAAAAAAAAAAACAACAAAATCTAGTATGGGTTTGGATCTTAACTATCAAAAAAAAACAGAAAAAAAAACCATTTATATCTGGTGCGAAAATATATACTACTAAATTGTGACGACATGCTTTGTGTATTTGCTAAATTCATAACATATGCCATGAGAAACATTTCAGTTTTTAGGCTAAAACTCACTACAGTTTTGAATTTAAACTAAATATAAAAGAAATCATTTAATTTTCGGTATGAAACTATATGCGACTAATTTGTGTTTTATGTCATTAGTAATTCAATGTCATAATATTGATCGCATATTTATTATGTCATGAGAAATATTTCAATATATAAGTAAGAACTTAGTTTGGAATTTGAATGTTGACTAAATGTGACATAATAGATCTGTTCTTTATTATGTCATAAGGAATGTTTTAGCATATAAGCTAATACTCTGTATTGGTTTGAATCTTAACTAAATATAAAAAAATAATAATTTTCAGCATAAAATTATATACCACATAACTTCCCTATTGCAAAGACTTAATATCGGTTTGAATTTTGACTAAATATATATAAAAAAAACAATCGGTTTGAAATTCCATGTCACTAAATTGTGAAGGTTTGTTTTGTGTCTTCGCTAACTTGTAGCAAAACATACACTTTTTTATATAATATATATATAATTATATAACATTAGCAAAAGGCTAATTAATATGAAATCACTCATTAATGGTGTGAATTATT
>JANSTX010056276.1:23881-44398 GCA_027564355.1 Penthetria funebris
GATTTTAACATTTATCTTGAACTAGTGATTTTTTCATTTTCTATCTGTTTTCGGAACAGAATAGGTGAACGAGATTAAGGAGATATAAATAATGCATATTTTATTTAAATTGTAGAATGCTAGTAATATTTATATTGATGTTTTAATTTCTGCATTAATTTGTTCGTCATTATCATATCAGCGAAGTCTTATTTAACGCAATATTCTTATCTACAGCGATTTAGAGAGTTTGTATTACATTTGTACATTATTTATGTGCGGCTACCATAGGTTTCCTAATCGAAAATATTGGAACGTTTCTAAGGAATTATACTGGAACAGGGTCGCACTTACTTGTTTATATTCAACAAGATTTATCAAATTAAATGCAATGATTACATTATTGACTTTGGTAATCGATATTTTATTTATTTTTTATTTTTAGTATGTGAAAAAGTCAATTGGAAATCAAGATGATGAAATTATTAGTATTCAATCAAAGACTTATGCAGCGTAAATATTATTATCTTAAATCTGTTTCAATTTTAATTACTGAAATTAATGAAAAAAAAAAACTTTTCCATATTTTCTTTCTTACAGACATACCACTGATTAAAATGTAATGTTTGATTTTTGGTTTTTTCTGTTTTGTATTTATAACATTGAAACAACGCTCGCTTAAAAACTAAAAAACTAATACGAACATATGTAATTTTGATAAATTTGTATTTTATTTTTTATTTTATAAATTTTAGAAAAAGGAAAAAGATACTTTCTCACACCTATTTTTTTTTTTTTTGTTTAGTTTTTAAAATACAGAATTTAATAAAAAAAATAATTTATAAATAAATGTATATTATGCAATAGCATTTGATTAAATTAAAACATTTTTTACATACAATATATGTTCGGTCTAGCACGGCAGTTCAAACATGATAAAGAGATTTTAAAACGTATAGATTTTCATACGTTTCTAATGCACATAGTACATTAAACCCATTCAAGACTATTAACTTTAATATTCTACAGGTATTCTTTATCACTGCATTAGTGCGGTTATACGTGCGGTAGCTATACTTTGCGTAAGTAAAGGATGAAGTGAACATAACTAAATATGTTAGGTAATCATCATGTCGACTTTAGATCGATCGTTACGTTTTTGGTCAATCTTTTGCACATCAGAAATGTGTGTCTTAAATTGTGCATTTGTTATAAATGGGAAGCTTTGATTTTATCTGAAACATACATAAAAGAAACTATCAACCTAAGTCAATATTCTTATATTGGGCGTTATTAATCTCTATAGCGCACTCGATGTCATTAAGTGACTAGTTATTATAAATTAAACCAAGAAATAAAACTCAATCGTTTACAATAAAAAACTCTGTTGATATAAAATAAATTAATTGCAATGATTTTAAGCCATAAAATATCTTCAGTTGATAATCTAAATTAATAAATTCTATTATAGGTTCATGATAAGAATTATTTATATCTGTTTTTTGTTGCGTTAAAGCATCTGTCTGTACCAATATCGTTTCGTAACATTCACCACTTTCTCCTATTCAATTTCAGTCAAATCACACATTTGATGTGTTGCCATATACCCCCATGTGGTGTTACACAATCAGATAGATTGTCAATAAAAAAAAATTCATCATCATCATCATGGTCACGTCACGAGTGTTCAATTAATAAAGTCGTATACCATTTCATTTCGATAAATTACCGGTCTAATCGTATACATATACCATGCTCATGGAACATTTTGTCGCAAATAACCTTGTTATCGTTTACGTTATATTTGTATGGATTTATTTATTGGTCCAGTAATAACATTGTAGGGCATAACCATAATTGTAACTTTACACAATATCACTGCCCTTCACGATAATAGAGAAAATCGTTTTTTTATTGGCTAATGTGCGTTTCATGTGAATGAAAATACAATACTGTTCATAAAATTAATTACAAAGAGAAAACTCAGCTACATAATTAGGATGTCAAATGAGAAAACTCAGTTATATAACTAGAATCTTAAATCTATGGTGCCTATATCGAACACTAAATGCAACATTTTAATATTTAACGTAAATTGTTAATCATCGTATCATAGTCATATATTCAATGAGGATAAAGACAAGAATGATAACATATTTACAAAAAATTTAATACAATTTCTATTTCGTAGATAAATTAATTAAAAATTACATTATATCGGTTTATGCGACTGTTCTAAAATCCTTACAAATCTATTAAATTTAATTAGGCACATATCGTGCATGCACACTAACTGTCAATTAACTAATTAATAGAAATAAATTCCTACATTTATTTAATATCGCATATGTTAATTTTAGGCTGTTGCCTCTCTGTTAAAAAAAAATATTAAATTCTCTGTTATATACATTGATTTTTGTTTATACAATATTTTCACAAAAGATTCTGTTACTGCTTTCGCTATAACAAATTATGATACATTTAAATATAATAACGATATCATGTAGTCGATAAAGATACAAATTTTAATTCTTTGAGATTCATTTCTAAATAAGTAAAATAAAGTAGCTTATATAATAGTGCTACAAACAGGAATCATAGGGTCGTAAAATGAAATGGAATTTTTGTCAATCTCATCTCAACATAGCGAAACAGAACCGAGTTTTTATATAGAGATTTTTGCTATTCGATTAACATAAAAACTATATAATAATTACAAATACTTTTTACATAATAATAAACAAAATATAAATAAATAAATATATTTTCTTACAACTATTTATATTTTATAAATTTCTAAGTAGATTTTCTCTAAATAATTAATTAATAATGTGTGTGGGAGTGTGTATCTACTTGCACATTTTTTATGATTATTTTTTGTTTGTATAAATGTAAAAATACTTCAATTAGTTAACTTTACTTTTTACAATTAGCATTGAACTATTTTTAATATATTTGTTTTTAGGTGCATATACGTAAAATTTTATAAATAAAAGTAATTATTTGCGGATTGAACGATTTTATTTAGCGTTGTGTCGACCGACGTACACGCTACTACTATATAATTCTTCTAATTAACGTACATTAATTAATTTTCGTCACAATTTTGAACTAAAATACAAAAAATTTTTGAATGGTACAATAATTTTGAATGGAATTATACAAAAAAATTAATTTAAAACAACGCTATTACCTTAAAAAGGTTTTGCCATCCAGACAACAGATTTAAGTCAAAATATTGGATGAACTATAAATAAATGTTTTAAACTTCTTCTTCTTCTATCCAATAGTTGATAACATTTTTTAACCAAGGTGGTACATCACTTCTACTTGTACCACCATGCAAGTTATTACATATCTTTAAGAGAAAAAAAAAACGTAAATTTATTATTTAAATATCATATTTAAATCATCCATCAAATAGAAATCTCAATCTTTTTGGTAAATATACAAAATATCTGATCAATTCATAATAATAGAAGCAGATTATAATCATCATCATTGTCTGTACATTTGCGCCTCAAGGGCGCATAGGGCTGCATTACGTTGTTAATTTGCCGTTTCTAATATGCGTGTAACATCAAATATAATCTCAAATAACTATATTTGAATTTCGCCAACTGGAAAATATAGGATCAATTTAAATTATCCAGTTATACATTTGAATATTTCAATAGAGTGGTGCATAAATCACCAACTACCTACTTTGTTGTTGAATTGTTTTTTCAACCAGTCGACAAACACGAAATTAGCACCATCTTTCTAGTCTCGATCACATGCCATTACTGACATATACTGTGATCGATGACACCGCGTGGAAGTAATGATTTGTTGAGTAACCTCGATGATGGTCGGTCACTCCATTCGGCAGACTATAATATAGGACTCGAATTCATTTCATTATTGTCGATACATTGATGTATTTTTACATCAACACCAAATTGAACCTTTGTTTCTGGCATACGAAATGTATCTATCAAGTACAACAAATGTATAGTGGGAAGAAATCAACTAAAAATAAATCCCGGTCTAAACGAATGTGATAATGTAATAATTTGTATAAACGATGCTATAATGCAAAGGTTGGCTAGAACAATATTAATTGTTATTGGTGATACGAGAACATGATTAATAAATTGTTCGCTTATATTTGTAACAATTACAATCTTGTGATGAATGATACAATATTCAATCAAAAAATAATTCAAAAAAAGAAATTTGTTTATCGTCACAGAGGATCGCTCAGGAATAATAAAATCTAACATCATTAATCATTAGGAATGCGGGAAAATACAACGATCACTATATAATTTCTGAGGATGTGTTTCCTGAATTTTATGGCCTCCCGGTATTTAAGTCAAATGTTCACAAATGTCTACATTCCTATCCTACTTCACCACATTTTCTTTTATATTGCTTAATGATTCTGACTCTGCTTTTAGCAAATTAATTAAACAATACTTTATGTGATTGAAAGATAATTTACGTTTTGTTTAATCTACTAAAAAAGATAGTTGTGAAATCTTCAAACATGTTCTTCTAAATCAACATTATTTACCATTTTAATACAAAAACGTGATCGTAGATCAGGTGCTGCTTCGTTAATGAATTAAATTATGAGAAAATAAATTTTAGTAAAATTGCCAACCTTTCTCAGGTCTAGGTTTATTAAATGCATCTTAATATAAATGGAATCGTCGTACGGTTATTTGAAATGATGATTGTTGTTACCTAAATGAAAAATAGAAACATAAAATTAGTAAATAAAAAATAAATAAAATGTTATGTGTTATGAATATGTTGTGTTGCATTTGACTCTGTTATGTTATATATAATATTTAACAACAGATTCGAGTGAAAACCTCTACATAATATGATAATTTCAGTAAAGCTGTATAACACTATATGCAGGTAATAAATTAAAATGAAGAACAAACATTTTGAAACTGACCACACTTATCACTAATGATCATGTCTGCAGACGCATCTACAGTATCTAAAGAAATTTTTATAGCGACCTAATAAAGAAGAAAATTATGTTCAATCCCATGTGTAGGTATGATGTTCATAAGTTTAGTCAGAACGATACTCAATTTCCATTTTCCCATGTATATCACAACATCACAAATTCTAAATGATATTGAAAATTTATAGTTTTCCTTGCATTTCAAATGTCAAAATTAGTTTGCTCATAATATTTTCATACCGACTTATAGTTTGTGTTTACATTACTTCAGTTAAATTTCTCAGTAACATCAGTTCGTTCGTTCTCCGCTAGGATCAGTTAAGTTGAGTGCAAGAAAAGTAGTTCAGATGCAGTCGCAAGTGTTCATTATTTTTGTTTAATTTTTGATTGTGCTATTAAATAATTAAATTTATAAAATTGTGTTTATTAATGATTATAATATTATCAAAACTAAATAATATAACATATTGGTAAGTTAAACATTCTAAAATTTATATGATTAATGTATTAGAGAAAATTTTAATTATGAAATTAATTTGCTTGTTTGCATTTTGCTAAGACTCTTGTGACCATGACGCCGAAAAACGCTTGGTTTGTTAAATAAACGCCATTTTCTTTTGTTCCAAATTTTCCAAATATGTAAAGTTCTACAATATTCTTCTATTTTACATATCATATATTGTTTCTTTTGAAAAATTTATATATCTATAGAAATTTACACTAAAAAGAAAGGATGAAAATAAAAAACAAATTTTTTTTTTCTGATTGGAAATTTTAATTATTTTCTATTAACACCGTAAAAGGGTAAAAATTAATTTATAGTTTTTTTAAGATGACCTTGTAAATATATTTTCAAGAAGTTTTGTAAATTCAATGGTCAACAAGCCAGCAAACGTCTAATTGTTTTATTAATTTAATTATTTTAATGTTATTTTAATAAGCTTGAGATTTGAGAAAACTTAATGCTGTTGTGGTTACGTTATACATCAGTACTTCCAAATGAGAATAACATATACAGATGTTTCCAATTAGTATCCTGTATATTAGCCAACTAATCTGCCTTTTCAGTAACAGAACAATTACAATAATATTTGGTTATCTAGTAGAGTAACACTTACGATTTGCCTTTCTATTTCAGACTACCCGTGAACTTACAGTTTGATTTTATTCATACATTTGATGGATGTTATTTAAATTGTAGTATAAATCACAGACAGCCTATTGCTCAAGACATTTAACGTACATAAATAAGCTCTTGCATTACAGCAAATACATAAAGTAATATCGGTGGAACAACTGCAGATGTAATAGAACTAATAGCATACAAAAATGGTATATGTTTCAAATAGGGTTAATGTGTCCTTCATGAAGCATTTTGTGTTACGTTACTATGCTGTGTATATGTTCACTTTTGACATAAAGATATTGCATAATAGTTATAAAGATTAATGAATTTAATGTTCAAACCTATAGTTGCATACCAACGTTTACGTTGAATGAGTTATGAGTTAGATGTTGCACAATGTGTTCGAATGCTAGTGCTAACATGCATATACATATCTTTGTAGCAAAAATATATAGTTCAGGCACAGTTTAAAATCTTAATGCCTGCTGAACGAGATCTATAGCCTATCATTTATTGTAACCACTAAAATTAATACGCTCAGTATAGTTCAGAATGTTTATGATTTCAACTGTATAAAATCGTGAACATGAAATGTTTCCTTTTCTGGTATCAATGTTTAGTTTTCGTATACCAGTACACTAGTTTTGCGAACGTAATCACAATATTCCGGTTCTTTTTTTTTTTGTAACTAAACACATTATAACAGTCTTTAATATAATATTTGATGCTAAAACTAACTCTTATAACAATTTTTTCAGGCAGATTTTAAAAGTGCAAATGATTTTTGTGATCCATTATATTGTTTTATGGTTTACTATAGAAATTTCTATAGAATCTCAATTATTGTTAATAGTACATCCTACTCATGCAACATTTCTAAATTTCATTATCAACTACTTGTTCACAAAAATTGTGTAAACTCTCTTCCAATTCTGTATATTGTATAATCTCAGGTCCATGAATTCCATTGGGACGTAAAATTGATTTTAATAAATAACATGGTTCCTTTCTTATTGCAATTGTAACAGCTGAAATTCATAAACATTTTAGAATGTAATACGAACTATAATTGTTGTCTCTAGATTTACCTTGGTGATTTTCCTGATTATATTTAATATCAATATTCTGTTCAACATAGAAATTATCATAAATTATATAGAAAATATTATGAGAAATATAAATAATTATTAATAAAACAATTATTGAAAGACTGAATTTTAAAATAATTTTGATAAAACTTGTTATAATTTGTAACATTGTTATTGATTTACTGAAAAATACCATTTTTAAACGATAACAATAGAATTTAAATGAAATTTAATTTATTTTTTAAAAAATTTACACAACCAAAGACTACTAATTACTAAAAAAAAAAAACTAAATTATTATATTTTTTCTATTTCATTACTGATAAACTATAGCCAACCAATTAATTAATCAGGCTTTATTTAGCATCATACTATAATGAATTTGGAACGCAAACATAATTGTAAAACGAACTATCAAGGTTAAACTGATACTATATTATAGTTATTTAAGCTTACCTCAGCAACGTTGATAATAACATTATCTTGGCAAATCGAGCTAATTAAATGAAAATGAAAACATATTATTAATAAGCTAGATAAATTGTTATCATACCAGACATAGTATCCTTAGTCTTCGACTCAGATAATTTTATGTGATCCAATATGACAATAATTAGGAAATATTGTTTCTCTTCATTTGGAAAAATATAAAAGTTTATAATTTCCTTATTTTCGTTATCTTCTAAGTTGTATTTTAAAAAAATGGCAATCAATAATTATTGGGCTAAATACAATAATATTATTAAAAGCATACATGTACTCGTATCATAAATACTAAAAAAAAAAAAATGCATATATTCTCTCTGAATTTGTATAATTAGCTACTAATAGATTGATGTGATTTGTACTAAATCTAACAGAATAATTTGATATTGTTCAACGCATACCAAACTTGAACTAGTAATTGAATGTGTCGTCATCGGTTAATAACTGAAGAATTTTGAATCATTGTCACTTAAGACAAAGTCACGCATACATATGGCATCAAATGTCATATCAGTTTGTAGTATAAAATATAATATCACAATATCGATTTTACTGTGTGTCTTTATTATTGTTGATCTCATATAGTCTTATTCTTAGCCTGATTGAAACGAGTGGTAGTGTTAAGTTACTAGTACCCATAAATAATGTACAGTGGGATTCCTGTTTTTTGAAATGTATGAATGAAGCGCATAGAATTCATATAAATATATTCGATGATATCCTGATGACTAGCCATATAAGAAATCTTCGGTAATTTATTGTTGGAAGACACCAATCGATTAATGGATGATTTAAACTATTGATATGTCATTTTTATTTCGACTATGTATTTTGGCAAAGTGTACTGCATGCAAACCTGTTGATGATGAGAATGTAACTAGGATATTTGTGATTTTTTTTTATCCTGTTCCATTGAATTTTTGGGCATCGTATTTGATTTATGACAATATGTATATTAAGACATTTGGTCTACGTTTTGCTGTGTTTCATTTCAGTGTATTTAAAGACAATTTCGGCGGCTTTAGTAGGGTCTAGGATTGTTTGCAAAAATCGGCACAATCCTGTGACTCTTAGGAAATTCCTTTCACGGGTCGAAAATAAGATTCGAGTGGAAAATGAAACTAATGTTTAAAAATTTTTCTTTTTAAAAAAAACTCTACTATTATTCGTTTGATATGATTTTATTTTATTATAATTTTGTTTTCTTCACTTTAGTTTTTCCTTTCTTTTAAATTTTATAAATAGTTAATAATAACAAGAATTTTAGTTTTTATTTTTATATTCTTTCTCATATTTTTTTTTTTTGTAATAATATAGTTTTATAGGTATTATAGTTGGAAACAATCTGTGAAAACTTATTAAATCTCTCAATTATTTTGCATAAGCTAACAACAGCGGTAAAATGTTTTAATCTTCATAAATTTTATCAGAAATAATAAAATATGCATATTATTATAATTATAATTATATAATTATTATTATTATTATTTGTATTTTATTATTAAACATTTTTACGAACCAATTTTATAGTATTCTTTATTTGGAAAAATTTATTTAACACAACTCTTGTATGCTTAAACAATTTTATATAATATCACACTCTCATTATGATTTTTACAATTTGTCTAAATTCTTAAAGTTAACACGTTTATTTAGATTTTTATCTGTTTTTTATTTGTCAATAAATTTGTTACTTTCTTTATATTTCTTCTAAAAATCAAAAACTATATTCTTATAGAAATGAGATAAATTTTATTATTGTCTGAATTCCCTTTCTTTTTAATTAAATTACAGGAAAAAAATCTCACTCCTTAATTCTACAATCAATGCTTTAACTATTATAATTAAAATATACATAGTTATTATCTTTTTTTTTTTTAAGTTTAAGTTTGATAGATTTTTTTCTTTAAAAATAGGAAATTGAATAGGAATCGTTTTTTTAAAAAAATAATTATAATATTTTTAATCTTTTTAGGTTGTGTTCTTTTGCGGGGATGATTTAGAAATGTATGAAGAAATTTCGAATTACAGGAATGACGTTGAAATTAAAAATTGGGTAAGTTTACATAGAGTACACTTCATTTAAATTAAATAGTAATATTTAATTATTAATTGAATTAATTTTTAACATAGCATATTTTTTAGTTTGCAAATATTATCTCCTTGTCTCACCAGCATCATTTATCATTTCAATTTGTTTGAAATCATTGCTAAGTGTATAACTTCCTTATTCTCTCTTATTCCTCTCTTATTCTGTGTCTGTGCATTGTGTTTTCGTTTAATTTTTAAGTTATTTATATATGACAGTAACAGAACCAATAGATTATCAATATAGAATAACAATGATTTCGAAACTGAAGGACATAACATTTAACAATTTATTGCGACAGGCATAAGTAATTAGATCGATAGTAATTAAACAGTACTTAGTCGTTGTGATGACACAAGTAATAGTTAATTCTACCATAAATCACTAATTAAAAGAATAGTAAATTCTTTAAATGTTCAAAATAAACATTTTTAATATTTAAGAAACGAAAATAGAAGATTCCTATTCACTGTTCCCGTTATATTTTATTTTTATTTTCAAAGGGAGAGCTACTAAACAAATATTTACATTAATCCTTTCCCTTTTTCATTTTTTATTTATTAATTTAATTTTTTTTTTTTTACAATGACTTCTCTGTCAACATTTTATTAATAAAAATCTATTTTTAATTTACTTAATACAATGTCAATTTAGTTAAATTTTGAATTGTTTGTGTTTAAAAAAAATAATCCTTTTTGCTCAAAATTTTTATGAATTACGATTATATATGAGCGAGTGCCGGTTTCACAAATATTACAAGAAATAATGGCTGTTTAAAAGGACAGCAAGAGTTTTTGGTCATTTGTTGGCGCTGTAAGCAGCAACTTTATTAAGTCCTTCATTGCCTTTCTTATTGATTCCAATGGCAACCCTAGTACTATACAAAAGACTAAATAATTGCCTGCCATGTTTGAAAATAAATCAAAACTGGACAATTTTGTGAAATACAGTTTTGTTTCATTTTGAATCAGGTATATCAATGTTACATTTATCATTTCAGTTTAAAAAATGTTGCACTTTTTTTTTTTTTTACAACATATCTGCACTTTTTTTCGTACCAAGATTTTTTAATATACAGATAGGAGCTCAGTGATCTGGATTGTGATAACTATAGTTCACGTTGGGTAGGATGAAAGTTTTTAGTAGATAATGCGTGTTTATGGCTATACAATAAATCGTGATAAACTGTGTACTGAATCAACATATGAATGTTTATGTATGGAATATAGGGGAGAATTAATTTGTTTATTATACTCAATTCAATACACTGAATTCACATTAACTTTAGAACAAATGCTTAGTGTTCGGTAATTAATTTCTGTATACAATAACATCTTCGCGGTTAGTCTTATCCGATTTTTGAAAATATTCTTTAATTTGAAATAGTATTGACCTTACAGATCAGTTGTTCACTTATAGTAAATTACATTATTCGCTTTAACATGATGATTGACACAATTAATAGTCAATTGTGTCTTAACATTAAATTTAAGAAATGGAACTATTTTCACGTATATATTATATCATCTAAACCCTTACGCCTCGAGGGCATATAGGGTGGCGTTACGATGTTGTTAATATTATATATAAAGTTATATTGTTTAATTATAACTTATATTGGCAGTTTTGTAGTTACAATTGACAACAATTTCTGTAGAAAATATTATTATAAAATCGTATCGTTTATCGTCCAATTGGCTTTTATTTTTTAAAAAATATTTCTCTTGTAAATTAAAATTAAAATAAAATTATGTGGCAGTATTTTAATAAATAACAATAATTGTTCTTACTTAGATTTTAAATATTTATCTGTAATGCATTTTTTTTTTTTTTTGAAATTCGATTTTACCCTATTTATATATTAGTAGTAGGTACACTAAAAAATCACAATTTTATTTTAAATAATTTTTAATGTTTAAAATCTATTTTTTTTTAACTTTTCCCTTAAAAATACGTTTTTTTTTTTTTTAATGTGTTACTATGAAATTTCTATATTTTTATTTTTATGTTGGATTGTATTTTCATTATTTTATTTTTATTTTATGGTTTTTTTTCTTCATTTTTTACTTTTACATTAGTTATTTTTTTTTTGGTCCTAACATTTATTTAATTAAAATATATCGAAAGTTTATTATTATATGTTGTCTATTAAATAATCGTAAATACTATGTTATACTAAATAATTAATTGTATATTTAATTAGTGAAACAAAATCATTTGAAGTTAATTAGTGCTTAGACGATTAACTGGTTAAATAATATAAACAGAAGCGTTTACTGCAATGCATTTAATATACTTTGTCTTGTAATGCACGAATGAGTAGTGCATTGTACAGAAATAATGTTTGATACTCGGTGACATGACACATACTTGAGGTACAATAACAAATATTAGGTATATGGCTGTTTTAAATATACTAAGTATAGTAGAAATGACTAAACATTTAATATTTATAAACATTTAAGCAAAATACAAATGTTTTCGAAAATCCAATATGTTTTGCATTTTCTTGTTCGTTCGCTGGATTGTACCATAACTTACCTGTACCTGTGTTGGAGCAAAAACAAAAAATAAATTTTCTTTGGCAATATCATTATGACAATTTCGATTTTTTTTTGTATCTTTCAATTAGGAGTGGAAGAGTATATGTTCAATGTCATCATCATAATATCCGCATATTATCCACGTAGGTGCATAGGGCGTTAACATACAATAGACTTTGTCATCTATCGCTGGCAAACGTATTTGCTTCTCTTCATTCTTCTCAACTGGTACTACACTTAATGATGGCTCTTCGCCACGTTGTTATCATATTACATTGTATATTTCATTCAAATGCGTATCTTCCAGTATGACCGACTGGTCGCCTCAGTTTATTGCCTACTCAATTTCGCTTTCTTCTGTTGACGATCCTATTAATCGATTCAAGACTTATCAGTTTCCACAAATTTTTGTTTGATATTGTCTTCTGCCAGAAACTTTTTAGTATATCCCATGTGTTAAGTGATAAATTTTCAACTGTACAAATCCAGTTTTCACCATTACATTAGAATAATGAACATGATTATATAGCCAGTTTGTATTCTCTGTCAACCATTTCATTCGATTAAGAACATAAATAATAATAATTTCAAATTAATTAAATATACAATTTTTATATATCTGATATTATGTAATGTTTGTATTTATTGAAATGACTATTTGATAATTTTTTTTAATATTTACAAAATCTCTATTTAAATTTAATATAAAATTAATTTAGATAACAACAGATAAAATGCTCGTATATTATATCTACTCTATTTATTATTTATTTTTTTTTATTCAGTTAATTCTAACAAGAATTTACATCAGTGGGTATTTATGAATTTTTAGTATTACTAAAACGTAGTACATAAAAAAAACGATGGCGATGTAGTTTGGAAATGGAAAAATGTCTAATAGGAAAACAATCGCGCTAATAATATTCAGAGAAGGAAAACTAAAATATTTCCAAAAATGAACCTGAAGAATAAGCTTTACAATAATTAATAACGAAAACACTATAAAGATGTGCATTTCAATGCAATATTCATGTGGAAAATGTTAATAGCATATGAAATCAGTTTCCTTTATGTAAATCCATACAGACTTGTTTTTGTATTACACTTATTGCATTTGGGTAACACATCTTTAATATTCATCTGTTATATATTTGCATTAGATTTTAAGTTATTTTTTTTTTTGGTATAATATAACTTAATATGTTTAATTAGTTGTTTCCATTGGAGCTTCCAATTCCAACTATTGCTTTTTCTTCATTGATTTATTTTTCTCTTAACCCTTATTTAATTAGAAATTTATAACTTCCCTACAAACATTCAAAATTTACACTTACAATTCCTTTCGATTCATTTTCCCTTGTGGATAATACTTAAAATAATTATGTGAATTTTTCAGTTTACAGTTTTTTTTATTTTTCTATAAAATTTCAGTGATAATTTCTATAAATACAAGAATTTATTAAAAACTTGTCTTAACAATTTTTATTATTTTGGCTTTAACGACTTTTTAAAATTATCTGTTTTAATATGTATACATATTATCTATTATCTTATTCATTATTGTATTGCTACGTGCGGTCACCTTAACAATCTTATATTGTTTATACTTGTATTTTGTAATTTGTAATTTGTGTACATGCATTCATTTTAATAGTTCAACATTCTGCATCGTCACTCATTGCCGATCGAACACTAATTTCATTCGACACTTCCGCTAATTTTGGTTGCAATATTTTCTTATTTAAATGCTACTTGTATTCGGTATACGTTGAAAATCGTTGGTGACGTCCAACTGTGTACCGAATTAAAAGGACATAAAATTTATGACAATTCAGCTTTTCTCGCAATTAATCAATCTCGTATGTCAACTTCAGACTTGCCATACATTACTATAAATGTAATGCATTCCATACATTGATGAATTATAGTAATTATTATTTATATAGTATACTCGTCGTTTACAAAAAAATCTTTTTTACCTTTAGAAATTTTAAATAAAATAAAAATATAAAAACTTAATTTCATCACAATTCTGTACGATTAAATGTAGTCAAACCGTTGTAACTCTGTCTATTTCAACGTAACGTACAGAATTGTCGTTTTGTCAGCAAATCACATCTTTTTCATCAAATGTTGCTGTATCCATTGAACTAAGTGATTTTAAACGTGTTTGTAAAATTGATGTCCCTCGAAAATGTTTTTTAATTTTTCTGAAACAAATAAGTAAAAAAAAAAAAAATATAAAAATTAAATGCTATAAAACCAAAAACCACTTTTAAAATTTTACTTGTATAAATAAGCAATGAGTGCACAACAAATAGCCAAAAATATTACAAATGTTGTAGCCAATATTTCAATTGGTAATCTTAAAATTGCCGAACAATGTGTAAATGATTCATCATAACCAGATGGACAATGATCAATACCATCACACCAAACACTGGCATTAATACAGGCCTTCAATTCAGGACATCTATATATGCAATCTTCTGTTGAAAATAGTATAATAATTATTTTCTTGTAATAGACAATTCTGCATAAATTATATGTATGTAATAATAAAAAATGAAACTAATAATTACCATGACCAATTAGTGCTAATGGTTGTCTTGGATATATTTCTAACCATATAAACGTATAATATTCATGATCCGGATAAATATATTCAATTGATATAACCTTTGATGGATTTGGTTCTTTAAAATTAAATTGATTAAACCATCCGGCACTAAACATTTCAACATAATCACTTTTTGCCGAATTTTCACTTAATGGACATGCCGTAATTTGTACACCATCACCATTTGTCATAATAATTCTTGACTTTGTTTCACATTGTTTTTCCTGTTTTATTAAACGTGTACTCGAATTATACGGTAACGAAATTAATGGATTATATTTTCGTAAAAAAATACCATTTAATCTAACGTATAATGATTTTAAATTTGTTGTCTCTATAAGCCATGGACGTGTACGACATTCAAACTAAAAGAAAATTATTATTAATATAAATCACAAAAATAGAAATTATTGAGAGCGAAAGAAAAAAGAAAGAAAAATTGCTTACGTCTTCCTGTACCAAACTGACTTTACCACTTGTGCCTTCTATTTTTCTTGATTCAACGCAACCAACTGGTCCTTTTATAAATTCATAACTTGCTTCAAAATTTATCGTATCCGGATCATCGTGTACTGTCATATTTATTGCTGTTAAATGCAATTCTAATATTCTACTCGATGATATATAAACTATGGGTAAATCTGATGAATTTGTTGAATTACAAATACATCCACGCGGAAATAAAATTGAATCATGCCATGGCTGTTCCATTATCTATTATGATATTATGTTCATATAATATTAATATAATTAATTATGTTAGATAGAGTTTTACAAGTATCCACTCACAATGGCAATTTATATTATGAACATTTCGGTAGAGTATAAAGAAAACAAATTTTTCTACATATTTGTGTAATAAAAAGAACTAGGAATAAGAAAGACTTCTGCAGATAATGGCAGAAAATAGGTGAAAATGATTGCTTTTGACATTTTCACCTTACTCCACATTTTACCATTGGTACCAGTTCTTGTCCTTGTTCAATACGAAACCATTTGTTAACGTTTCACGTGTAATTTACAGTTTACCAGTGTCCACATTACAAAGCTCAACAATTTGAGTTTTGTCCAAAAAGGTTTTCTTTTATCTTGTAGTCTAAGTTATAGCTATCCAATTTTTTTCTTAAAATACCACCATGTGTCAAAACCTTTAGAATCCCTAAATGCCAATTAAAAAAATAATTGCCAAGCAACTTAATTAGTCTCGATACCAAGACAGCAAATTGTAATAACAGATTTATACTTGATTTAATATTTTGCCATCTATTATATGTATGGTCATATATGGTAGCACCGTGTTAAAATTCTATTTCTAATATTATACATGTAATAACAAATGTCAACCGAAAATAACACTACATTTAGATTTCTTTATGAAATACCAGAAAAACCAAAATCGATTATAGTTGTCCGGTTCTAGATCTGAATAATTCAGTAGAGTGATGTGATAATCACCAACCCTTTGTTTAACCCCAAACTCTCGTCTCGAATTAACAATATATGTCATGATACCTGTGACCGCACGTGATATTTAAAGACAGGTTGAGTTACCCAAATATTAGTCCGACTTCATTCGTCACTTTACGGTATCTGGTACATTAATCATTTCAAATCAATCATATATTAATATAATTCTGTGTAATATAAAAAATTAAATTACCTCTAACTTTACTGTATTGTTACCATAACAATATGAACGATTTGTTGATTTATCCAATTTTGATACACATTTCCGTTTGCCAGTTTTAGCACGTTTTATGACAATACGAATAATCTCATCCCTTTGGGCCTCAAATCGATAAATACATCTTTGGAAAATAAAAGCGAAAAAAAGCCAGCAATAATAAATTAGTTAATATATTTTTTTAGGAATTCAATTTATTTATTACTTTAAGTCTTTGGCACCACCACGGCCAAACATAAAAATATTCCGTGAACTTCGAAATTGTCCCTGTTCCTTTTTCTCAATTAAGCTACTTATGAATTTCCTATGACATTCATTTTCTGTCTCACCTGGTAAACCATCTTGTACTAAATCCACAAATTCATAGCGTAATTTAAATGTTAATGGCCTGGAAATGTTTTTTTGTTTAAATTAAATTATTGTGTAATACTCGTATATGTAATGGAAACCAAGAGATGAGTGTTTCTGTATATGCAAACTCAGGGTAGTAGATATGTTTTTTTTTTATAAATGGACACATAGGGTACTACGATGCTAATTTTTTTCACCAGTCTCGCCACACAACTACACGCTTCTGATATTATAATGGTGTTGCCACAAGGAATTTCAGTTTGAATAGAATGTTGTTCAAATGATCGGTTGCTATATCCGGTACTCTTTATATTGAACGATGCGTGAGTAGGTTAGATGAGACACATTTAAATTCACTGTTTAATAGTAAGAATAATAATATTAATTTTATTTTACCTTAAAACAGTTGATTCAGAATTTCGTAATTCTAATGTTACAAAATCACCACTTGATACATAACTTTCAAGCATTGAACATGGTCGTCCGTGTGTACCATTATACACACCATGATCACAACTTTTTGGTATTTTACCATAACAATATCTAGCAATTAAATTTGTATAATTTTGACTAAATTTTGTGATTTGTTTACTGTGCATATCACGTTCACTGTGTCAACAAAAAGTTTATATATTCTTTTTACTAAATGGAAAAAATAATATTGATAATTAATAATTACCAATTTAAATCTTTACAAAGTGGTGCCTCTCTCAATGGTCCATCCCATAATCGTAACATGCCATTACAATCTTCATTTGTTTGTTGTAATAATAATGTGGCATCATCATGTACCCCAAATTTTGGTGCTAAATCAAATTTTAATATTGATAACCAAACTTTAAATTTTGTTGGTTGTTGAACAAGTGTATTACCGATACGTCGTGGCATTTGTAATGGTTCAATTGATCGATAATAGGAATCGGTACCCTGTAAGAAATATACATATTTTTATTAGAATTATTCATCTTGACCTGCGTCTGCAATATAGGTATACATAGAATGATTCGCTTACGTTGCTTTCAAACAGAAAGTCTACCCACAATCGATTTATTCTATTTTGAACATTTGGATGTGTAAAAAAGAGTCTTTTTAATATTTGAAAAAAAAAAAATCCTAAATCACAACCATGCAGTTCAATCCCATTGGTAAGATTTCTGAAAATTTTAGCAATGTAAGTTTGAAAATCATCATCATAACAGCAATCGATGAGATTACGGAAATGTAATGCAGTGGTTAAAACGCTTGCCTCTTACACAAAGAGGATCTGGAATCGATTCCCGATACGCATATAGCTAAAAGATCTTAATTAACATCTATCCCCATTGATATCAAATTGAATGTGCTATTTCAAAGTTATGTTAGACCTACGTTGGTATCAAAGTCATCAACTATTGCCCAAGTTTCAATACAAAACAATCACAACTCTTCTCATAACTAACTTCATCAAAATTAGCTTCGTCTTATTATATATACATTTTCGCTGACTTATTAGTGTATTTATATATGATACATACATATACTTCTTACCTGTAAGTGATACAAACACGTTGTATTTGGTGCTAATGAATGTTTCGGATTTTCTAAAACACCATATCCAGTACCACGTATCCAAAATTCACAAATTCGTTTATTTTTTGCATATGTTGGGCTCTGAATATTAACAAATTTTACTTCAACCTTAAATGAGAATTTGATTACTTTTAATTTAATTACTATTCAGTTTCTTCGTTAGTTTTTACAATTACTGTATGTGTAAGTGCACATATCCTTATGCAAATGTATAGATATCTGCACTTACATGATTATATATATGTATGTAACCTACTCCTACAGTTAACTGGAAAAGGATTTGAAAATTAAACTTACCTCAAGTTGAAATCCATTTAAACTATTTAAACTATATGGAGACGTGATGAATGTACCATATGGTGATGTTGTGAATTCAACTAAAAGTTCTGGACCACTTGAAATTGCAGCTGGAATACTATCGCCACCACCACAGAATTTTAATATAACCGGATCTCTAGTTGTGTACCCATCATAAATGGTAATATAATCCTATAATGTAAATGTTTTGCAGAATTTGTTTACAAAACTTAGATATTATATACGATGATATACACTGAACAAATGGATAATATATGCAATGGAATGTGTGTGGGCATATGGTGGAAAACATATGATGGAAAACCAAAAAGCTAAAAACATTAATCAAAAAAAAAACACACTAAAAGTGTATATATACGAGTGCTGAATAATAATTAAATTGCATTTACATTTTTGAAAATTAAATTTTGTATTTTATGTGCATTTTTTGATTCACAAAAAATTTTAATTTTAATATTCAACAAAAAATGTGGTGAAACTTATTTTTAAAATTTTTGATAACGTATTAACGTTTGTTGACGCTAAATTTTGCAGGAAAAACTGCTCGAAATTGTTGACTCTTTAAACCGCAAAAAGTAGTACGAATTGTGTAAGTTTTATACTTCACCGAATGACGCATAGTTGCACTTAAATACAGTCTGTATTGGATACGACTTGGATATTATTGCATAAATATAGGATTGCATTATTAGTAAAGTGTGGTTTTCTGATGAAAATCCAACAATATGGGGGTTAATAATTAAATTTCCGCGAAAAGTAACTTGACTATTTGCGAGATCAGTTCTGTTTTCCAACCGGGTAGTCGAAAGGCATAGGCTGGAATAGGAGAAGATATTCACTTGTAGTCAGCGGCGAAGTAATAGATGAAGTAGAGGACAATATTTGGGAAGTTTTTTGACAATTGATGGTGGTGCCGAAACAGATGAAAGGTTCCGTATATATAAAGCTCGGTTTGATATGCTGAAAGTTGCTCATTTTTAAAACGAATTGTTTATCGTAGTAAAGGATTGCCATTTTATTTACCACGCTTAAATATTCATACGCCAATTTTTTTTTTTACATAATTTCTTATTGACTTGTATATCCTTCTAACATGCCGTTGAATATATCATATGAAACATTACATATTGCGTTGAGTGTAAATATGGTTATTAAATGTTGTGAATGATTTTATTATATGCAAATTTAGCTAACTGCATGTCACAATGGTATAGTTAATTTACGCACTGGCCCGTCATCGAGTCTGCTTTAATTTCATGGTGGGAAATTTTCATATACTCTTTGAAATAACTTATTTTTTAAAGCAATTTAATTTTTGTCTTATTATGAAAAATACAAATACGATTATAAATGTTAGCGAAAAAAATGACTGTACTATACACCTTGCTGTGTTTAGTGTTTTTTCATCTTGTTTTTGCTGCTGTCTAAAACCGTCAACAATACCTGGAGGCTTTATAAATAAGTTTATGGATAAATGATATTTTTCATTCACTTTTTCAGTCATTGTGTGTATATAATGGACACATATTAATTAAATTGAAACACTGTCTCACTATATATATATACTGCAACATGTATCGACAAAGAAACATAGGGATTCATAGTATATATATATATATATATATATATATATATATATATATTGTGTTAATGCTAATATATAATGGTAGAGTGTTTAAGTTTTTATAAAATGAAGAA
>JANSTX010056277.1:0-23521 GCA_027564355.1 Penthetria funebris
GAACTCTTCACCATCCTTATCCAGCAGCTTAACTGTAGTTAGATCCCTTGAGCTATAATTATTGCAAAGGAATGCATAAATGTGTTTTTTAATAAGTATGCAGGTTCTTGGCCTACTTGCATTCTGTTCTACTGGCTTGTATAACAGATTATAACCATGGGTGTTAAGCCCCCTGATATTTGGAGCGTTAAACCATGGCTCCTGAATCAGGGTTATGTCAATTTGCTCCTCTCCTATTAGCACTATTAGATTATCTGAGGCACATCTAGAATGTTTAAGATTTATTTGAACAATACTATCATGGTGATGTATTTGTTGCTGTTGCTCTTACTGTTGTTGTTGTCGATGTCACCGGCACCGATATTTTTGGCCGCCTGAGATCTCCCCATCGCCGGACTTCACCCTACTCTTCTTACTGGCCGATATAGCCATGTTGGGAGAGTTGTCTGACCTCCCTCTCTTTTTCGACAATTGTAAGTGTTAATTTACAATCTACTGCAGCTAACAGTTCCACCACGTAAAGGTGAGAGCAGGAGAGAGTATATTAACTTACAATTCCAAATGACATACGAATAATATTAGTTTAACCGCAGCACATTCATTTGTCAACCAAAGTCAAATCACAAATTGATAAATTTATTGTAAATAAATTTTGTCTACAATGTGACTACCTAGCGTTTACATTGTGTATTTTTTTTTTTTGCTCTTTTTACTAATAGTTCTGTTTTCGTTGCTTGTTTATAAAAAAATAGTTGCCCATCAATTATATGAGTCGGAAGTAAACAATGAATATGTAATTCGTGGTAATTCAGCAATACTAAAGTGTTCGATTCCATCGTTTGTTGCTGATTTCGTTACTGTTGTTTCATGGCATGATGACAGTGGTTCCACATATTTTATATCAGATGAAAAATTTGACAGCGGTTTGTAAAAATAATATAACAGTTTGTATTCACTTTTAAGATCCACATACTTATTCCTTAAATCCTCTCATGTTTTTTTTTTCAATGACTTACATCTAATATTATAATTAACTTGTCATGGTAAATCTTTGTATATTGGAACCCGTTTATATTTATAATAAAATTTACGTTGATATGAGTTCATATAATGCTTAGTCGTTACTTGGATAAATGTATAACATTATATAGTAAAATTACAACCATAAGGCGGTTTAGATTTTCCGTTATCGTCGGGAAGGAAAAAACAACAACACCAGCAAAATAAACCAATAATCATTTTATTTGTGAGCATTGTTACTGTTTTCTGTTTTGTTGCTTTGGTCTAAACCCGCCCTTAAAGGTAAATTAATTCAAATTAAGTGCCTGCAACATATCTGTTAACTGGCATAAAACCGATAAAATAGATTGTGTTCAAATTTTGCTTATAGAGATACACACAAATCTTGTGATTTTTGAGCACATATGTGGCGCTGTTGTTCAAAGCATTGATTTTGAATTTGTTTCATTATCTTTTCTTGTAATTTTATTAAAATTTAATAGCTAACGCAGTAATTAATTTATTCAATGTATAGTTAATATAATTTCAATTGTAAATTAAATGTAGTTGTAAATCAATATTATGAAGCCGAAGTTGTATCAGAATATGTTATTAAAGGAAATACTGCAATACTTAAGTGCACTATTCCAAGTTTTGTCGGCGATTTCGTTCGAGTTGATGCATGGATAGGCAGTGATCATTCTGAATATTTGCCATCGAATAATTTTGGTACATTTTAATAACAATGTAGCATTTTTTTTCCTTCATAAATTAATCCTACAATCCTTTGATATGTTTTTCCATTGAACTCATTTTTGTGTCGCCTATATTTCTATACGTATATACAAAATTAGTATTTTCTAATTTGAAAATATTTGTTTTAGTGGTAAATCAAGATTATGGAGCAGATATTTTAATGGAATATGTAATTAAGGGTAATTCGGCAATACTTAAGTGTTCACTTCCATCATTTGTCATTGATTTTGTTAAAGTCGAGTCATGGATTGATGACCAAGGAAATGAACTTTTTTCGAATGATGATTACGGTTAGATTAAATAGATTCTTCATTTGCTTGTATTTAATTGTCCTAAAACTTTCCATTTCCATCCATTTGTTATAAAAACATAAATTTTATAAAATCATTTGCCACTTTTTTTATTTTTTGATTACAGTCGTCAATCAATTTTATGAGGCTGAAATTATGACAGAATATGTAATTCGTGGTAATGCTGGTATTTTAAAATGTTCGATTCCTTCTTTCGTTGCTGATTTTGTATATGTCGAATCATGGATTGATGATCAGAGAAATACTATTGCACTTACAAGCGACTATGGTGCGATGTAGTTATTGTATACTGTGTTTTGTTTTAAGTTAAATATTTACTTCCATAATTTCCTATCTATCCAAAGTTGTTTAAATAATTACATTAACACTAATGTTGTCCATATGTGAGTTACTCAATTAGAAATAATTAATTAAATCAATATAGAATTTTAGAGTACTATTTACTAGATAAATGGTAACATAATTTTGTGTTACACTAAAATTGTATTAATTAAGTAATTTCACGTTTCTGCCGAAATAGTACCTTTTTTGATTTTTGTCAAGATGTACGAGAAAGAAGACATTTAGATATATAATAATTTTTATAATGGGTTTTCGTTTAATTAAATTTAGAGGTTTAATTTTTTTTTCACCATTCAATTATTGTGAAACCCTTTCAGGCCATCGTATTTTGGAATTCGACTCGTGAAAATGATTATTCTTTATTTGTAGATCTGATTATTACATCCCATCTGTCCCCTCTCAACCAAGATAGTGTCTATATACTTTTAATAGGGAGTTAACTTCCAATGACATGTTTTTAAAATCAACTTGACAAAATTGGAGAAATCTTTGGCGTTAATTGAACGAAATTAAGAAAAACATTGTAAAACGAAAAATTGTATATAATATCTATTTTTATATTTGAAACTTGTATTGAGACCTTCAGTTATTGAACCTTTTTTTGAATTCTTATCAATAAATTTTATCGTACTGTATCATATTGTAACGGGACTTCCTCTGTCGTACTTATATAGTCACTAGATGCTTCTTACTGTTATTTATCTCATAAATACTATTATACAACTGCCCTCTTTTCGAATCTAATTTATTTAATGTTTATATTGTTAGTTATCTGAATAGTTTAGCATCGTGGTCTTTTTGGATACCCAGTTACTACTTTCATTATTTTAATTTCGATTCCGTAATCAGCACTGATGCATAAAACAGCAATGAACAATTACCATTGGTCACGAGTTATTTTTGATACCAACCTATTTAATTATCGTTCTCCTCCATATTATTTTCGATCGCCCATGATTTTGAAAGTTAATGTCAACTAAGTTCGATCATTATTTTAGATAAATTTTAGATAAAATTAGTTTTAAACTAAGAATCACAGAATATTTCTATTGTCAATATAAAATAATTTTTTAGATTGAGTGATGATTGCATGCATTGTTTTTAAAGAATTTATTAAAATCAATATCAAATTGCCAATGTATACGATCCTTTCATTTTAAATGATTTCTTGTAACATTAAAATTAAAAATTGAGCAACAAATTTAAAAAATGGAAGTTTTTAGATAGTTGTTTCCAATACGTCGAACACATTGAGATTATAAATGTGTCACACAAGTCACTTACAGCTAAGGTTATCAAATATATAGGTATGCCAGTATGTCAGTTTTACTTGTATTTTCTTGCCAGTGTCTGAGGTTTTTGTTTTTTATATGTTTAATAAAATCTCAACAAATTTTGTGTAAACATCAAACGAAAAATTATGAGATTGTGTAAAGATCCAAGTCAAAAATCTTGCATTTAATAATCTAATCAATATGTTAACTTTGTGTTTTTACATTTGTTTCGACCTGTCAATAAATTTAAGCACTGCGGCAACATTTTTATGAATGATTGTACGTATATTTTATAACCGGAGATCATTCTGATGAGCAATAAAATACAATTTTTATTGAGCAATAAAATATAATTTTTATACCGATTTTATTATTTCCTATTTTATGAAACTTCAGGTTTAAAACTATTTCATTTTGTATGTTAATATAGTCGTTGCTCAATTTTATATGACTGAAGCAGAGAATGAATACGTAATTAAGGGTAATTCTGCATTAATGAAATGCAAAATACCATCTTTTGTTACTGATTTTGTTCAAGTTGAAGCCTGGATTAATGTTGAAGATGGAACTGAATTAACTCACTCTATGGCTAATAATACCGGTTATAAAAGTTTAATTTTTTTTATAATTAATTTATGAAATTTTTTACCGCAAATCCATAAAAATAGACTCCAATTCCTGAAAGTTTTATTTTAAATCATACTTTGAAAATTAATTCAATTTCAATTGTAAATTTAGTTGTTATTCAAACTTATGAAGCTGAAGCAGACAATGAGTACGTAATTCGTGGTAATTCTGCCATTATGAAATGTGAGATTCCTTCATATGTAGCCGATTTTGTTTTTGTTGATTTATGGATGGATTCAGAAGATCGAAGTTATTATCCTGGAAATGATCAAGATACTGGTACATAATATTTATGTGACAAGTTGATTTTAGAAAATATATCTCCATCCTCAATATACATATTTCCTTGGTTTTGTTTTATTAATGTATTTATGAAGATGATTATATTGAATTTCAGTTGTGCAACAAATTTATCAAACTCGTGTAATTGATGAATTTGTTTTGCGTGGAAATGCAGCATTGCTTAAATGTAATATACCATCATTTGTTGCTGACTTTGTATCGGTTGTTACATGGATTTCTGATGATGGAACAGAATTAGTTCCAAATGATTATTTTGGTAGTTATACATTTTTGTGTTTTTAATTTGTATTTTACAATTTTTCGACATTCCAAGATCCATTTAATTTTCTCATTTTCTAATTTTATCATTTAATAATCAATAATGGTTAGTAGTCAACCGAAAGTCTATTTAAAGTAACAGTAAAATGTGACTGCCATTGATTTAAAATGGTGTCTGCGTAGTTGTACATATTAGATCATTTAGTTAGCACTAAACATCGAAACCATCAGTTCAAAAATTTTAAAATTATTTTTATAGATGTTAGATGGGTTGTCAAAATCTCGACGGCATTTATTGGAAGCAGTATACATCTATTTAACGTCAATCTGTAGTTTTACCTCAAATTTAAAATTTTACACATAATCTGATCTTCGAATTATTATGTTGTAACGAAATATAAATAAAAAAAATTAATTAAAAAAAATTGCATCGAAAATTACAAGACATTTACATAGTTCTAATTTGCTTGATTTTATACATTATTTCATTGTGAACATGTGAGCAACTACAAGAACTATGCTAATTGTTGAATTTAGAACAGTTATATTGTAATTAAATTAATTCATCTACGTATATATATATAGTGAACAAATGTTTTTCGCAATTATTCATAATTATGGCTGATTCTTACATTTTGCGATGAACTGGTTTGAGTGAAATTATTACAACGGTAAAACTTTGCAATGTTAGGCTCTTGTTAAGTGGATATGCTCTGAGAGTTTCTATGCAAATGCTACATAATGTAATCGGTAAAAATAAAAAAATAGAAAACTTTAATAGATACAAATGCAACATTTCAGAGTGGGGTTAACTGTTTCGTATCCCGCATTTAAGCGAATGTCAGTAATAAGGATCATATTTCATTTTATTACCATAATAAGTGTCAAAATAGCCATCATTTGCTTTTGCTGAATATGGTAAAAATAACGCACTACCAACCTGCCTGCTTTCACATAAATTATTTAAACATAGAGCACCAAGTAATCTCTAGTTTCACACAATAATGTGTATTGCTCCTGTAGATTGGAGGGCCGGAACGCTGGTTATTTATACATTTCCACTTACGATTTTCAAACATTCTGTTGGAGTAAAAATGAAATCGTTAATTAAGTTCTTTTTTCATCACCTGAAAGTGGAATAAGCTAATGGATGCATTTTTTAAACGTACTATTTACTAAAAGACTCAAAAATGGACACATATTTAGCGTGTCTATCATTTGAAATCAAAGACACTTAAACACCACTGAATCTTCATGAAATTTGGATAGAACGTCAAACCATTTAGTACTGCCCAGCCAATATTTATATCCACTCAGTGTAGTTTGAATCTCGTTTACAATATACAATGTATTAGGTTGGGGCTATTAGTTTAAATATAATGTTCGTTGGATTGGTGATTGAAGATCTAAATAACAAATTGTATTTAATGTTGTATGTACTGATTAAAATGATGTATACTCAATACACTGCAATATACACTAGCTAACAAGTAGTGCACAAGGTATTTCTGATCGAAAAATTGATGCATATTTATCATTTATTGTGTATGCTATTGTACACAATGTATTGAAATCAATATACAAAAACGAACCTATATCAAAACCTGCTAAAAAAAAGTTTGTACTCAAATAGATTTCATTTGTTAATAATTTGTGTTCAACTATTTATTTCATGGATGGTATAGGATTTTATTCATTTTGGTGATAAGTTTAAGTTCACCAAAAATTAATTATAAACGATCGACCGCGCTTTCTCACAAAATAATTTTATATGGTCTCAATATTAAGACTTGCAATTCATTCTATTTACTTTTGTCTATAAAATCTTTAACAATTTATCCAAATTATAGTTGTTAGCCAATACTATGAGTCACAAGTTTATGATGAGTATGTCATAAAGGGAAATGCGGCTATTTTAAAATGTAACATTCCATCATTTGTTTTGGATCATGTGGATATTATTGAATGGAGTGATTCTGCTGATGGAAAATATTTCCATAATGCTGATACTGGTAGAATTTTTTTTGAATTTCTTTATGCTTGGATCCACTTTCCATCCTATGTATATATACACATTTGTAAAATAAATTATAAATTTAAATGAAAAAAGATATATATTATATATTTGTAGTTGTTGGTCAATTCTATGAATCGTTAGTTTCTGATGAGTATATCATTAAAGGAAATTCAGCTATTTTAAAATGTAACATTCCTTCATTTGTTTCGGATCATGTGGATGTTATCGAGTGGATAGATGTAAATGGTATTCGGTATACACGTAACGACAGTACTGGTAGATATCTTTTTTATTTAATTTTGTTTAAAAAGATTTCCTGATTCCTGCCTTATGTTAATCCGTTAGATTATTTGAAATTAAGTAGAGTTATTCAAATATATCTTAACTTTCTGAAAATCTCAAAATAATTTTAAGTCTGCATACATCATTTTAACATATCGTCTGCTTGTCAATGCAAAAATACATGTACTAACAAATCGAAATGTTATCAGATCTGTTACATACGCATTAATATCATCGAATATAAAATTCAATCGTAATTATGTCTATTAATGTTCAAATTACAATAAGAAATGTTGCCAAAATAGGATCAAAATGGACATATTAGCAATGCTTATTGCATTACTTTATCAAGTGACTTAAATAAATGGCAGTTATTCTCTCAAATAGTAAGTGTACCAATAATATAATTTATTTACGTTTAATATTTAAAAATACCATTTTAAATTTACAGTATTTTTAAAAGTTAACTAAAGATCTCACTGTTGAAGAAATTTCCAATGGAAACTCTTGATGTCTGCGATACGCATTTATAATAAATTACTATTTGGAAATTTTATGAAGAAGAAACTAGTACGTTTTTTGATAATCGTTTATTTTAAAAGCAATCAAAGAGTCGGAATAATACCATTTTAAAAAAAACATATTTACTCTTTAAAATATACGTCGTTAACATGTTTTAAAACTAAAATATTACATTAAGTTAATATATTTGATGTGTCACTTTAGTACTTTTTGTTATGTACCGTTCACTACCACATATTCGCAATTATTGTTCTAAAATTTACACTGACAATTTTTTTCGGAAATGGAAAATTCACCTTTTACATATTTTATTTTAGTTGTGCCACAAAGTTATTCTGTAAATCTTATGGATGAACATGTTTTGCGTGGAAATGCTGGTATTTTAAAGTGTCATATTCCAAGTTTCGTTGCAGATTTTGTATTTGTAATATCATGGATTCAAAATGAAGATATTGAAATATTTGCAGATTTTGTAGATTCTGAATATGGTAGATTTTATATTGGTTTATTCAATTCCCGTTTCCTTTTTCATTCTTCATATTTAAATTTGTTACTCATTGTTGTTATACGTCTTGACGATTTTTAATTGGTGATTCGGATTGAGCACTGTGATCAGAGGTAGATACGCAATAGGCCAACAATAACCAAATTAATATCGATTTTGCCCGTCCATATGTTAATAACTCACCAAACTAATTACAACAACGACGATTTTGTTTTTGGTGACATGCCAGAGAACAACCCGTCGTTTATAATATAACATCCTCAAATAAATTTGAAACCCATTGTATGCGTATCTTCGATATGCGATGTATTGTACGTGGTATCAAATATAAGTATAATATTTAGTATATAATCTCTCTTGCTTCCTAACGTTATACGTCACTCCACATTCGCCTGCTTGATCCAACAATTGAACAAGATTCAAATTTTAAAGTACTTGACTTCTTTTCTAGAACGTATAAGTTTTCATCCATCAACGATATTTTAGTTTTTTATTTAAATCTTACTTTATTTAACGACATTACTAAAATTTAAACATTGTTAATTTAGCAATTTTAACTACAATTTAAAAATCTTAAATGTTTGTCGCAACTGAATATAGGAAAACACATCCAAAATATCCGTTATAATTAATAACGACAAATTTAAAATTGTCATTTTTAATAATTTTATATTCTAATACAACTTCGCTTGTACCTGTTTCTAAGATCATGCTTTGTATTTCATGAAATTAGCTAAGTGTTATTTATTATGAACTGCTCGTACCGACTAGAATTCATGCGGTTATGTCGAGTATTAAAGGAAAAGCGGCCGCAATTCAATCAAAACATACTTGGAGACTCCGAAATGGGATATGTTATCCAACCCGCTGTATTTACCATGCATTGCCGATTATGACTTGTTCCGATCGAGCATCCACTGCCGCTTTTATGAAGATGCTGAAAAATTGATCAATTTGTGGATAGCTCTAAAAGACTAGTCATTTATGAACGCGTTATTCGTATGCTGCCAGAATGGGATGCAGTAGTTGCTATCACTATGGACATGTTCTTTACTAACTTTTTAAAATAAACCACTGATTTTCACAAAAAACAGAGAGAACTTATTTAAGTCTAATAAATGTTGAATACATTAGAAAACAAATTAGATCAAAGCAATTACGTTTAAAAAACTATATAAGCTTTTACGATTTTTTAAGTTTACTTAACCTCTCTTCACCACATAAAAAAATAATTTGATCAAATTATAGACAAAACTGTTGGCATGTCCCCGTAACATTTATTGCCATTTGAAAACTTATAAAAACAGTACGCTAATTTTATAAAAATAACTGGTTAAATATGCATGTAGATTTTTGAAGTTTACGTTACGCATTTTCATCGACAGACAAGAGACTATAAATATGGATTTTCATACATGACGCAAGTTGCAAGCCACATTAAAGTCGTCATCGACGCCCAATCAGAATCGAAGTTACTGGTCGCAAAGTGAGAGCCTTTAAAAGATGGTTTATGTTTGAAGATTTCTTTATTGCGAACAAAAATTGTCAAAGTAAATTGGTATATAAAAAACAAATTTTTTGTTTTTGTGTTTTTGAGAAATAAAATTGATTAACTAAAAGGTTAATCTTTTTATTATTTTTATGAATATATACCATAAAGTTAATTATACTTTATACTATAATATTTTTTTTGAACAATTTTTACTTTCAAATATAAGGAAAAGAAAAGCTAGGGTTATAAAAATGTTGGTATTTTTGTCAGTCGCTCGACTAATGTAACAGTTTCCTAAGTGGTGACTTGCAACTAAAAATTCAGCTTAAAACAAAATCATGGCGGTGAAACTCATGGAAAATTGTAAATTTGATGGAATGTACGCTCTAATCTAACTGAATTGATAATAAATATTAGTTATTTAGTTATTGACATATACTGCTGACATCTGCAACAAAAAAAATTTCCAAATTATTTAATTACTTTGCAAAATTTGCTAATTTGTAATAAAATGTATAATTTGATAATTTTTAAATCCCCAAATGAGTGTGGTTTTTAATTCGTAATAATTTTCTGTCATCAAAAACTAATTTAAAACGTTATTTTGTTTTCATTGTTATTTAAATTAATAATAAATGTTGACATTATTATTTATTTACGATGAAATTAATTATTTTGCAATATATTGCATTTTGCGATATACTTGTACTTGTAAATAAACGCATTGTGTACAATTTGATGCGCAATATATTTTACAATATTTGTTTAAGAATATTCGAAACTTACACTCGACTGTGGCATTTACTGCTTCAAATACGTACATTTAAATTCTTTTTTAGAAGATTTGCTTGTACGTGATTATTATAATTTTCTTGCGTTGTTAACCATCCTTATGTAATCATTTGATCCAAATACCAGAAGCTTTACGGCTTACCATTATCCCTAATTTTCCTACTTCACTTAGTTTTAATATTTAGCTTTAAGGTGAGAACTATTGTAACTTCTGGAATGTTTTCTTTAAGAACATATTAATAGGAACAACAATAATATTTTTAATCGCTTATATTTGTTTAAAAATTCATTCGTTATATATAAAACGCGTTTATAGATTTGTAATTGTTGACACTGTTTTCGTTTAAACTGCTATAAAAATTCTCGAACTGTATTTATAATTACTTTTGTTTAAAATTTAGTTAAATATGCAATTAGTGACCAAATTTGTATTAAAAATGCAGTTTTCAAAAAAAAAAAAACTCTGTTGAACATTTAATTTTCTTCAAAAAGCGAAAGTATTTTCTCCAAAAAAATATTTTCTTTCTCCATGAAGAAAATTAATGGTTCTCATCATAAATGTAATGAGTTCACGAAATAGAGTTCATACATTCATATTGTTTAGTATTTTCAAAAACATAACGTTTTAAACCAACCTTTGAAGAGATAGTTGATGAAAGATTTTATCAATGGAAACCTTTGATTTCATTTGTTTAAAATAGTTAATTAATTTTTTCATATTTTTTAAAAATGGCAATGTTTCATAAGTTTAAACTTTTAAATTCGCATTTACATTTACACAAATCGTTGGGGGACTTTACTATCTTAGGTTGATAAAAGGTTCAAATTTTTTATAAGTGAATACTGGTTTCTTTTTTGAAAGCTAAATTTGGTACTACAAGTCTAAAAATTTTTCATTAAAATTATAAATACGAGTATTATAGTATTTTATAAAAATAAGAAGTTACAATAGTTTTTTTTTTTTAAATTAAAGTTCACATTTTTTTAGTTATCAATTTCAAAATTCGTTAAACTATTATTTAATTGAATAAACATATTGTTAGTTTAGTTTGAAAAAATATAAAATGTAAAATTTGAACTTTTATTTACAGAAATTTAATTGTATAAGTTACTAGGTATGCACTTTCATTAAGTAAACATATTATTATTATCTAAATAAATTTTTGAGGTAATAGCCAATATTTCGAGGAAAACAATTGTCTCAAGGCAACAATTCCCGGAAACCCAAAATAATTTGTGCGGTTGAATTTCTAATTTTTCTGGAACCTAGAAGATTTAAAATGATTTATTATTGAGCTTTTAAAATCAGTAGTGAGTCTAGTATTTATTTAGACCATTTTTTAAAAAATTATCGTATTGCATTTCATTGTTTATCTGATTTGTGTTTCTTTTTAAATACGAAGTTTCGGTATATAAAAACTTTACTAATTTGTTTGGCAATTTTTGAAAGTGCATACAGTAGGTATTTATGAACAGATGACTAATACAATTTTATGTTACAATAATAGATGGAAAATATTTGGTGTTACCATCCGGTGAATTACACATCCGCGAAGTTGGACCTGAAGATGGGTATAAAACTTATCAATGTCGTACAAAGCATAGATTAACTGGCGAAACAAGATTGAGTGCAACTAAAGGACGATTGGTCATCACTGGTAAGTATATTTAATATTTTACTATTACAAAATGATTTATAGTGTCTTTATTGTTATCAATTTTTTTTTGTTTAAATAAATAAATGATTATAATAACCAATTTTCTAGAGAAAATGCAACAACTTGTTTAAAAATTATTTTTAAACAGTTGCTATTAAGAATTTAAAATTATTCGAAATTTTAATTACTAAAAGAATTAAAATTAAATAAGAAAATCAATATTTGTTATTAATATATTGAAAAAAATGTATAGAAAGATTTGATTTTAATTAAGAATACGATGATGAAATGTATTGATAACATAAGACACTTTAAATAATATTATTAAAACCTAGTCAAGAATATGAAATAAATGATACCAGACTAGATTACGAGTGAATCAAAAAACTAGACAGACTTTTTTATTTTCTTTGTGGAAGTTTATTGTCAGGCAGGCTTTTATTCTGTTGAATATTTTTTAGTTTTTATAATCTAAATTGTATTCACACAAAAATATATTTAAAAGAGTTTTTAGAATGGCAATGGTGATCTCTTATCATCTACTTCCTGTTTAACATAAACTTTCTCCAATGAAATAAGTCTGTATATTAGAAATGCAATATTATCCGATTCTTTAAATTACATTTATGATCGAAATAATTGTAATATTAACTTTTGGTGAATTGTACATTGTACAATTTAATGGCACAGTCTATGCGAATAGAAATTAAAGTTTATGACTCCTGTATATATTATATTTTTGTTATGTAATCCATTGATGTGATGATTCATTTCACAATGTTAAATCATTCCTAGTCATTCTTATATGATAATCTTGGTTTATATCTGACCTGTTATGGAAAATTGCCAGAACCAGACGCGCGTGTACTGTCACAGTTCAAAATTCTAAACAAACCAGTCGATTGTGTAGGATTCTATAATGTATTAAGCTTATAGGTTTTCATGAGATAAGATTTGTATAGTCAGCCAGACAGAAATTATTGCAGTATTATAATAAATCTTTTCTTTTCATTTCTTTCATATTCTTTAATATAATCAATAATGCATGCCAAAAATATTTTTACATTTTTATGCAATAAAATATAATTTAAAATAAATTAATAAGTTTAATTAAATTAAGTGAGACAACAACAATATTTTGATACTTAAATTATTTAAATTAAGCGAATATTTTGTAAATTTTTGTACATAGCTTAAACTAAGTTTACTACTTTATAGATGTATTTTAGAATTAGGACGAATTAAGCAGTATATAAATTACCAAGTCCCGCAGTTACAGAACTCAAAATGTATTTAAAATAATTAATCGTACTCTTAAGCATTCCTAACGATTTTGTCAGTACCTTAACCACTGGTACTAGTGCCTTCATTGACAGTGTTCAACACAGTGTTCAACACAGTGTTCAACACAGTGTTCAACAACGTTATTTTTGGTCAAGAAGGTTTTAAAGATTCCAGTTAAGCGTATATCTTGCGATATCATTGACAGTTTAGTATACGATCAATAGAATTTTCATCGTCCTATTATCGTTATTTAATATAATATTATTATCCAATATATACTTAATATACCAAGACTGATATACCGTTCCAAGACTAATATTTCGCTCCAAGACTGATATTCCGCTCCCAGACCGATACTCCATTTCAATACTAATACTCTGCACCAATACTGATATTCGACTTCAAGTTGGAGCTACATCTATACTGTCGTGAATAACAACCTTGTTTGTTTCGCTCAGATACTTATACTTTTTTTAACACTAATTATCAGTCACGACGTAATATTATCAGTGCATTCTGCTTTACCGCATTTTATATAGTCTTTGAATTTGCAGAGTATTGTGCCCATCATAACATTTGAACTGCTTACGCTTATCCCGTTCAATCTCTTTTTCCAATTATCTAACGTTTACGTTGGTGTTATTGATGTTGTATTTTATGTTTCTTCTACGCAATATGAAATTGCATGTATTATCACTATTACTACATTCATTCCTAACATAATTGATAGGTACGTCTTCACCAGTTTGCCTCAATGTGTTTGCAAATGTTAGTATATTATTCAAAATAGTTAATACCAATTTGACCAGTAACCAACAATAACCAAATATGGTAAATATCAGTATTTCTAAAGTTGCGTACATTTAACAGTGAGTTTCTGTACTTCTTGTTAATTTTTATATGACCTGTTTTGATAGTTGTCCGACCGTCAGGCGATAACCCAGTTGTCATGCAATGTTATATATATATAGGTTATGTCGATTCGTTTTGAAAAAATGTAGGAGCAAATTTGTTGAAATATCGATTTTGTCATTCGACGAATTCACACTAGATGGATTTCTATTAAATTTATGGTGAATGAATTTATAGTTTGTTTTAATTATTGTGTTTTTAATCGCGAATAAATAATAATAATTACTAATGGTACATTCTAATGGCATTTAACAGATAAATAAATACGAAAATTCACCTTTGACGATAAATTTAATAGAAATCCATCTGATGAGAATTCCGCGATCCTTCAGAATAAATTTCTAAATCGATATTTCAAATTTGCTTCTACATTTTTCAAACCGAGAAATCAGTGAAACGGCATAACCACCTGTATAGTATATAGGCTTCGTTAAATTTGCTACGGGTTGTTCCCGGTTGGCAATATTTTCGAAGTATTTATATTTACTCGTACTGTATTTTTCCTAAATCAGAACTTTTTCTACTTGCCTATATTCTGTCCATAAGCCCTGTACATTTTATGCATAAGCTCATGTTGATTTTTCATTATATGTCTTTTTTCCTCATTTGTTCCATTTATCAATCAGTAATTAATTCATTCATTTCATAATTGATGCATCCAAGAACATCTTCACTAGTTCATCTTAATATTTTTGCCATCCAAATTAATGCAATACAATATCAGTTTTAGGTTCCGTTTGCATAATTACAAACAGTTTAATATGAACTTACTCATCATTGAACTTATTTGCACCACTTCTTGGTAATTGTTTATGGTCTATTTGGTTTCTTATTCAAACGTTCGATGATATCCAAATATACATTGCGGTTTGATTTATTTTTGAATATAAAATCAGCAGTCACATGATCAAATCCACAAAGGCGCTCGTCATTAATTTTCTACAGAGTGTTTTATTTGCAATGTTTAAAATATTTATGATATTGTAAATATGGTAATTTAATAAGTATATACAATTAAATTTATAACGAAAGGTGAACGAAGAAATAAAGTTATAAATGCATTGTGTATAATTTCCCATTTTTAACTAATACATAGATCATAAAAGTTGTCCCAAATGTTAATTTATGTAAAATTTTGACATATCACCTGTTAAAAATATGTAGTATTTGGTAACAACTGCTAATTCGCTGTAATGACGTTGACGGTATTAATTACCTGAGCCTAGGCAGCTAAATGACAAATGATATTGTCGTTAGATATTATGTTATAAGTTATGTTAATTGATGTTCATTCGTGAGTCGATGACGATATTAATTTTTCGTCCAAAGGATTCATAATGTTGCATTTAGAAACGAGTACAACATTACTTTAATGTATAAATTTAAGCATTTGTGTTTATATAAATTTAGTTTAAGCTTAACAAAATATTTGTATTAGAAATGAATATCAAAAAATTGTTGTTTTATCTGAATGTTGGGATAGGGTACTATTGCGTAAAGAAAAAGGCACAAAATTCCAAAATTAAATCTAGTTCAATAATAAAGTTGTAAAATAATATTACATTAATTAAATTGACATAATACTAAAATCGAACATATAATATTTTCTAATATTGTGGTAAATTTAAAATTTAATTATTTAGTCTAATCAAATTTTAGAACCAGTGGGAAGGGTACCTCCTAAATTTGCAACATCAATAACAACAGTGAATGGCTTACAAACTGTTTTTAATCAAAGCGCTACTTTATTATGTGCAGCACAAGCTTTTCCAGTTGCCATATTCCGGTGGGTTTTATATATTGTTTTTAATTTACAAGGTAAAATAAATAGAAAAAACGAAAACAAATTAATTGTGACGTTTCTACCGTAGTAATTAAAATATAATAATTTGTTTTCAAAAACCTAACCCAACATTTCTGAATTGTTATTTCATATGCAAATAATTTGTTTTTAATTTTGACATATAATTTAGAACCTGTTGGAAGTATAGTTCCAAAAATATTATCAGGTCATGATATTAAAGTGCTAATTGGAATTCAAAATTCATCTATTACATTAATTTGTCCTGCACAAGCATTTCCAGTACCAATTTTTAGGTATATACGTGAATAATAAATAAAATATATTGTGGTTTTGCAGTGTGGTATTTAAAAATAAGTAATCGGATTTTATTTCGATAATGCGCTATTTGTGATTTCATTCATGCAGCCCAATATGTGTTTTCTTCTTCAATAATACTGTTTTATTTTTAAAAAATTGTACTGCCCAATAGAACAGCAATTGTATGGAGGCATAAACTTAGTAACTGAAATTTTTAGATCAAATTTTAAAATATAGTCACACTTACTAATTCGTAAATGGAAATTCATAGGCATAAGTGTGCGTCTCGTTATCTACAATATAAAATTATATATTTGCGGAATGCACGTAATATACAATTTTGCAAAATAGATGAAATTTAAGATAAATAATTTTAGAATAAAGTAACCCATGCCATTCTCAAAATTTGAACCAGGAACACATTACTATACCATATGTTTAGCTTTGGTTACTCCTACAAGCATACTAATATTTTTGCTAGTAGGTAATGACTATGGTTTCTAGATACCTTTTGGCGGATATGAGTGAAAATAAGTAAAATTGCCCATTTTCAAAATAATATTCACAGTTAAGCTTACACTATTTACGCATAATTTTAATTTATAGCTTAGTGTATATTTAAGAAATACAATTTTGAAAATTTATCAGTTATGCATTTAGGATTTATTTGTGTTTTATACTAGTAATTAATTACTAACTGAAAAATGATAGTTATACATTTGATTACTCCATTAGAGTGTGCATAAATCCGAAGCTACTTAATGTGTTGTTGAGGTATTTTTTAAAACAGTCGACCTTAACCACACGACCTTAATAGCCTCGATTATACTCCATTACTGACATATATCGTGATCGAGTTGTCGGTGAAGGTAAAGATGTATCAAGTAGCCCTTTTTTATAGTGACAGCGATAGTCGGTCGCTCAATTTGTCATCCGGTTTACAAGTCAAACATATGTATGTAATATGATGGAAAGTTAATAAACGTAAAGTCAGTATTCAGGTACCAATTAGAAAGTAATTGTATTCAGAATTCATATGTAGCGTTTTTCAATCTGCTTTTCTATATAGTATTTTTCGCACGGTACACGCAACTTAAAACATGTGATTTGAATGCTAATATATGGGGTGAAAATTTGTGATTAACTAATTGGAACACCTGCATCCGATGAAAAATGAGGTGCAAGCGATGATAATATTATACAAATTTTAATCATATTCACATTCAAATTATTTGTGCTTAAAATGCAAGTAAATAAACCTTAAATATTTAATTAAGTTTTCCTTTCCAAGGTACAATTTTTTTATCTGATATTGCAGGCTATTCTATGTTTGATAAGCATCATGAACTTGATGTATCGCCAATTCTAAAATTATAATTACTAATTTTGTAAAATAAAATATTAGAACACACAGTATTTTTGAAATTGAAATTGTTGTTAAATCAATCCTATGAGAAAAAACTTTATTATACTTTCGGAATAAATTGTTAACTTTTATTGACCTATTGCACTTTTCTTTAGTTTGGTTCAAGTTTCCGAGATAATTGATTGTAATATTTGTAGTTCATAAAACGATATGTTTCTAGGTTATAGGCCAAAGTTTCCAATTATCTGTTAGAAGATAACATGTGATGATTTTTTTTTTGAATCATCAAAAGCAACAATATGTATATATTATTTCCCGAGCGCCAATATAGATAGATTCACCATTACCAACTCTTACTGATAAAGGCGTATTACATTTTTTTATAATTTATACTATCCACTCAAACCTATTCGTCATTTCAGAATCTAGATACCAATCATTGTTCGTACTACAAGCTAACAATAGAGTTTCAGAAATGAAAGCGTCACCATTCTTTTTAATATGTCTATAAAAACTGGTGGATTCCTTTTATTTAATGTACAATCCTTTTTTTCAGTGGTCAAATTCTTTACATAAAAAACATTTACATGGTTTTATATTTCGCCTATTGTTGAACACCTTAGATTTGTAATGAAATGTCTATACAATTCATATCATATACATTATCTGTTTGACTCCATTAACAACCTTAATGTTAAATTTTCAAGAGTCTGCAGATCCTATGCAGTTGACTCCCAGGCACAAAAAAAAATGCATGTATTTTAATGGTAGTGTCATTAATATTTTGGTAATAACCATTGATTGTGAAACATTTGCACCCAAGTCTATCAGCTGCTGCACTTGCGTTTCTAATTTTGAAATGTGAATTTCTATAGTATCCAGTGGATCCTTAGAAAAGCTGTAGAAACACTGCTGATTCAAATGTATGCTAGCTCTATTTTTTTTTTGTTTATATACGCTCTCAAGCTTAGACATCATTTCATGTGACGAAAAACAATTCATTATGCGTAATATCGGTTACTGACCTACTGTTGTCGCAACTATCCGTTCTGCTTTATTATCCATATGTTTCGATTTTTTAAAATTCGCGTCAAAATTCTCTGGCTTTACATTAGGGTTTTTTTTGTATATTGTTTTTATTTTGTTTTTTTGTTATTCGTTCGTTCTTTTAAGAAAAAATCCATGAAATTACATAATTTGTCCAGCATTTGTTTGTTGACGACGCGCCTTCAAATGTAGTGCATATTTTTTTTTTTATAAATGTACATTTTTATTGAGACTTTCTAATACAACCACTATTTATTTCAATGATAACCTTATTTCATTGTTAATTACATATTTCATTCTATGCTATTGTGCATATATTCAAAACAGTAGTCTATGAAACTAATGACATTATTTAATTTTTCTACATTAGAACCTGTCGGTACAGTTGGTCCTAGACTTACATTCGGTGATGATTCGAGGGCGGTTTCGATTGGAATAACCTTTACCATCACTCTATTATGTCCAGCACAATCATTCCCAGTACCAATTTTTAGGTAAATATTTGATTAAAACTAAAGTGGCTAATGTTATTTTTTAGGAAACCTCCTTAATATGTTTGAATTGTGAATTGTGATAATGTTTCAAAATCGAAATTTGTAAATTTGACATTTTCAATTTTCCTCAATGGGAAAATACGATTATTATTGAATAACTCTATTGTTATTATTTTATTGCAAATAAAACATTAGTTTTACTACTGTTTTAGCAAAAAGTCGGATAATCCTAAATTATTTTCAGTATTCATAGTGTATAATTATAATACTAACTATAATTAATGAAATCAAATATATTTGTAATCAATAATTCCTTCATGTTTTATTTAAATTTTTTAGTAGTAGTTTTTAAATGTCAAAACTACGATCTACAAATTCTGTATGTTCTGATAAAATAATTAATGGTAATAAAAGTGAGCATATATATCTATCTGTCCCAACATTCAAAATTTACTTTTAATTTATCTAAAAATTGACGTATTATTATTTGGATTTATTAATGTGTATAGAACCTGTTGGCAGCGTTGCTCCCAAAGTTAGTTCTGGGTCAAAATTTGATGTCATTACTCATGATATCGGCACAAAACTAAGTATTTTGTGTCCTGCACAATCATTTCCAGTTCCTATGTTTAGGTAAGAGATTCGCGTAAAGGAATTTATATTGTACTTATTTAAAACCAATTTAACCTAATATTTATCATAATTTTATATATAGGTAAAATGTTTTTTATTGGTTTCTAGTCAACAATAGGTGTTGTATATGAGATTTGTTAGTTTGCTCACAAATCGAATAGTATTGGCGTAACAAACCAACAATGAGCAACTCTATTGTGCATATTTGAATTAATTGTACAAGATTTTTTAATTTGATTATACGTTTAGCTAAGTGTCCAATCGAAGTATATGAAAATCCCAGACCATAAATCGCAGCAAAACAGTCATTTTTGTATAGTCACATTTTGAACCTGTTATAGGTTTTCCTATTTGAACATTATACCTTCAAGTATAGTTAGAATTTTTTCTTCTTCTTTCATTTGTGTCAGTTAATGCTTTAATAAATCATCAAATTATCTCGGGAGATGTGGACGCCAACGAATACGATCTCTGGCTAGTACTTTCACGTTCTCTGATTAGTACTTTCACGTTCATGATTTTGACAATGTGGTGCAGTACTCTTTTCATTCAATTACAACTGACAAAGTTAGTACACTTGTTTGTTGTAGCCCAAGATGCCTAACTTTAGTTATACAATAAACATTTGAAATCATTTGAATCACTTCTTTCAGTGCCGTAATATTTTCATCCGATTATGGCCAACCTTTATTAAGTCTGTTAGTTTAATTAAATTAAAAATGTTACCTAATATCGATAATTGTATTTCTATTTGACGCACAGGTAGTCAATTAAGAGTTTTATTTTTAAGGAATTCATCTTCCGTTCTTCTCGTCGTAATGTCATTGTTGAAGCAAGAATAATGAAACACGCTCTAAATTAAGGAAAACTCCGTTTCAGTCAATACTCTGACACTGACATTTGTAATGTTACCTGGTTAGCCAATTAATTGGTTTATTGTTAGTGTTCTTGTTGGCAATAAACTTAAATAAAATTTGAAAATGCAGTTATCAGTCTTAAGCCAAGTGTCCACTATAGAGTTTTTTCTGTAAAGTGTAGTGCGTAAAATGTAGAGATTCTACCTACAGTGTGTACACTATAGAGCGTCTCTACCACTCTCCCGTACTCTGTAGAGCTGTTTAAGAGCAATTTTGAGTACAGCTCTACCATGCTCTTTTCAGACTGTGTACACTGAAGCGTAATTTTTCTTTACTGTAGAGACGTATGGAAAAGTTAATCGGTTTTGATATTTTATTTCGTGTTTTCTTTGATGTTGATGCCATTTTTCGCGATAAAATGCAGATTTAATTTAATTAAATTGATTTTATTTTTATTTTATTAATATTATTATTATTATTATTTATTTATACTATTGATATTAATATTATTTTATTTAATTTTGTTTTTTTTTAATATGTCAATTACAATGAAAAAAAAAACAAAAACATACGACTACTACTATTGTAGAGAAAAACTTATCATACATGTTTAGCAAAGCCTAGAGAATGTGTATAGCTTTGTCATTCATAAAAAGTAGCATGTACACTATAGAGTTTTTTAGTCGACAGAACTTTCACGTATAGTGTGAGAAGAGCGCTTATGTAGAGCTAGAGTGGGTGTATACACTTCTCTACGCGTCATTACGCGTAAGTTTTCTCTACCTCTACAAAAAAAAATCTATAGTGGACACGAGGCTTTAGAAGCAGACATTATTATCGGCGTAATATTTACAGAATTTTGAAGAACAAAAGATATTGTTTGTAAACATACAATAAACTGGGTGCTTACAAAAACTCGACTTTGTGCTTGGCTGCACAAAACACTATTTCAAACGCCATATTTTGTTATATACTGGATCAGTTTGCTCAGTGCATTTAAATCGATATATTATAATAAGTCAGTAAGGTCCACAGCTCCTTGGACTTTGTTGTCTTTAATTTGATAGAATTAAATTTTATTTTTATCTAAATTTTTATTACGAGTGTATAAATACGAATAAAATATTATATTTTAATAGTTTTTCGTATTATAAAACATATTATATAAAAAAAAACATAATTTTATATATGCATATGTTTTTTATAAAATATATTCATATTTTCATTTATTATTTTAATTGGAAAATTTAAAATTTTTTAACTGAAATTATCGCAGTCACGTTTCTGATAATTATGAATAGGTTAGTTTTAGATTTGGTTCAATTTTCTGATGAAATAATATATATAAATTGAGGTTATACATTGAATAAATTTTGCGCTGCTACGAAGACCAAGTACAAAGCACAAAGGCGAGTTTTCGTAAACACCCATTATGTACTATCTAACATTCAAAAATTATTTTTTGGAGAAATTTACATGTTAGAATCATTTTTAATTTAATATAGAACCCGTTGGCAGTGTGGCTCCAAAATTTAATACAGGATCAAAAATCGATATACTTACTGTAGAAAACGGAAGAATATTTAATATTTTATGTCCTGCACAGTCGTTTCCAGTACCGGTATTTAGGTAAGCGTCTTATATAATAATTCTACTGTTGAAAAAATTTACCGAATAAATTTTGTCCTTTTGAACATTGATCTGCACCATAACAGTCTAGAGCTTAACACTGAACACCATCACAACGATAAACATACTCTATACTTTAGATTGTTGTTTTATTTATTAGCAGATCTAGATTCATATCATTCATGATTGCATACAAATTTTTAAATAAAATCCGACCTCGATGTATATTTATTGTTAATTTGTTTAAGTTTTTTAAAAAAATATTTTCCAGATGAAACATAAATCAAATATTAACATATTCCATGAGTTATTAATAGTCTTACCTTTAAATAAATTACAAAACATCCCAACATTCGTTAGTTAAACCTTTTCTTACTTATTATATTAATGTAATGTTTACTTATGATTTTAAAATTAGAACCGGTTGGAAGTGTTGCTCCGAAAGTAAGTCTTGCTGATGAAATTAATAATGCTAGAGCAACACAATATCAAAGTTTCAGTCTTTTGTGTCCAGCTCAATCGTATCCCGTACCAGTTTACAGGTGAGCTCAGCTCATGCCGCTAAATTTTATTATTTGTAACATTTAAATTATATTTTATATGCAGATTAACTTATTCTTAGTTAGTCACATGCTTACATTTTAATTTTTTGTGCCTTTATGTATAAAAGTTTTGTTTAACAAAAAAATATTTCTTTAGTATAATATCCTAAAAAGAATTATTTATATAGAACCTGTCGGAAGTGTTGCACCTCGACTCACCTTTGGCGATAAAATTAGAACATTAGAGTCGTCAGAAAATGAAACCCTAGCTTTATTATGCCCAGCTCAATCATTTCCTGTTCCATTTTTTAGGTGAGTAATATTATTCAAATACTCTGTATGTTGGAATGAAAATGTTTTTCGTATACTATACTAAACGACTGTTTAAGGATCTCTAGAAAGTCATACGTGATTGAGATTTTTCAATAGGAAATTACATTCGCTTAATTATAATTCTACGAATCAACATTAGGCATAATTGATTAGATTGCTGCATAAATTCTCACTTAATTTATTGA
>JANSTX010056288.1:0-25529 GCA_027564355.1 Penthetria funebris
ATATATAAACGCACGTTTATATTAACAGCCTCGTAATGCTCGAACTAAATTCTCAATTTATTCTAAAATTAAACCTTTTATTGCTTTATGTGTTAAATATGTCCTTAGGAGTCGGAATAACTGAAGAAGCCAAATCATAATTCTATATGAATTCATCTTTCATAATTGACACTGCCGTAAAAGTGTATACGGTATATACAGCTCTAGACGCTTATAACGGAGAACGAGGTTAAAATCAGAATTTATTCTGTAATTTTGGAATGGGATAGGATTAGCAGCGAAATTTTTCACATCCGACTTTATTTAGAACGGATCAGTCAGTTGTAATTGAATGGGGATTTGTTATATACAGATCACTCAGAATGATATTAACGGCCATGATTAAACTGATAGCAAAAAGATGCATCGTTTCATAAGGTATATTTCACAGCATATTAATGTAATATAGAAACGTTAATTACCTATGCATGTGACAATTGGCTATACATATAAAAAAATTCATATCAATTGCAACGAATATTTTCTTGGAAGCGACTTTTCAGAAATGTAGCTAAACTGCCAAATAATAATATACATTCACATTAATTTTAGTATTTTTTTTCAATATACGTGTATGATAAGTAATCGGCGATGAATATAGTAGCGGACAAGCTAGATATCAATTTATGGCATGTGTGATCAGTGATGAAAACAGTCTGGTATTCGTGGACTGGGTGTGCACAAATATCTCACCACCACACTAGGTAGTATATAATATATATTATATTTATATAAAACTTACAACCTCTAAATATTCATATATCAGACAACTAAAATTGATTCTAAATTTTCCAGGTGAAAAATCTCAATTACAATTATATGGGTTTATATTTGATGTTATATGCATACTGACGACGGGTGAATATATAGAGCTCGATCGATTTTTCTCCATTTATTCCTACTATAAATGTAATGTCAACTAAATTGATAGCATATTTTGAAATTGTGATTCGATGACATCCATCACGTTTCAACTCTTCCAGTCATTGAACAGTTGAAAATACTCAATTACAGAATTTGTGTGAATTGCTAGAAATTAATATAATATTCGTAAAGAACAGGATTTTTCCAGACCTGAAAGATCGTGCACAGATCACACAAACACGTTAAGAATCATAGTCAAATAATCAATCACATTTCAAACACTTATATATACTATTCATCGACTTTAAACAAGCGTTCGACAGTCTTTATCGTGTTATGATATGGACAAGATTATAGGATACCTTCCAAATTGATGAACATGAACCATGCAGTCTTATGTAAAACTTGATTAAGTATTGGATTCATTAGTTTGAAAAAATTATCATTTAATATTAATAAGGATTAATGATATCGCAAAATATACGATAGACAGCAATCACACAGGGTAGTACAAGGCCTGATCGAAGAGCGTGGATAAGAATTGTCTTGAACAATGCTGACTGTTGAATATGCTTCATGTGTTGATTTCGGATTGTACAGAAAGAAGTGTATATAATAGCATATGAATAAAGTTTTGTTCATGATACTACAATGTTTAAATATCCATGTCCTTGGAAATATTGCGTTCGTAACATGATACTTCATAGATATCTGTTTATAATACACTAATTCCAGAATTACTTGAATAGCATAATTGAAGAAGGTATTTATTTCATTGAACTTAATTAGTTTTTATTATCAGTTTCAATAATTCATACACACGAGTATTATTTCATTTCAAACAAATATTTATGTGTTCGTAATTTGTTGTCTTAAATGTATATAAACTTAAAGCGTACTTAATTTCGAAACTATATAATCTGTTTGTTAATTACTTTTCATGCTACAGATTCTTGAAATTGCATTACATTTACAACGTGTACTATTATATGGCATGGTTATACAGTTTTCATTTATTATACAGTACTATCTCGAATCGTATGAGTATATAGACATTGGAGCTGAATATTTCCTAGAGAAATTAATATCATGAAGATGATGATGATAATGCTGATGATGGTACTATATGAATACTATAAGTATAATTAGTGTATAATATGTAAATTGAATCATGTTTTTAAAGGTACATTGCCTTGCTAATGATTGGAATAAGAATCGCTTGAATACTGAAAATACATAGAATACGATAATTACATATCAATTAGTGTTTTACAGAATACGTTTCAGACTATATCCTAAATATAACATGTTTTCAGACTATAGTGGTATATTTTCAGACTGATATAAAATTATTAAATAAAAAATAAATAAAATTTTATGTTTTATAAAGATGTTCTGTTGTATTTGACATTATGTGATGTTATGTGCAATGTAACAACAGATTCAAGTGAAAACCTATATGCATATTTGAAATGGCAAATTAACATTGTAATGCCGCTTAATGCGGCGTCGATGTATAGATGATGTATCCTTTGATTACTTACGGTATTGCCTGTGCATACACTAATCTATATAAGCGGTAGCTGTATGTTTAAATGAGACTTGATATCGGAGCGGAGACAATAAACCAAGTCTTTTGTATTGTTTAACTAAAAATGTTAACCTGTTTACCACATCGGTATATTCGACTTCGACAGCACTACGTTGTCAATATGAATGTAACATATCAAATGAAAACTTAAACAACTATATTCAAAATTTACCTACTGGGAATTATAGGATCAATTACAATTATCCGTTGTAATGTGTGTATTTTGAGTGATGAAATAGTTTCTAGCTACCCAAATAATACTGTGTAATAAATATACAACATTTAATATGACCACACAAACGACGAAAGACATGTGTACTTGGGTGACAAGCAGCAAAAAGGTACTGATACACCTCTTATGTAAGAATTGTCGATTATCTTTAACTATGTGTGAATACTATACATTACACAAAAAGAACTTGATCAAATTTGTTTACATTAATATAAAGAATATGATCAAAATTAATTACTTGTGACAATTTGTTAATTACAACTAAAGTACATAATATTATTTTAACAGCAGCATATTCCACTAAACCGAAATGTTCTACACAAATAAGATCTTTTCGTAGATTGTACACACATCTCTAGTCATTTTAATTCTTATTTTATGTAATTTGTATATTTGTAAGCCTGTAAGGATCGGAATATCGCAAGAAAAACGAAAATCCACAGGGAAATTGAATACCTAACCAATTAAAAATATTGTGATGGAGAATTGTCATTAATAAAGAGACTGGATCCAGTGATAGCATAGTGAAGTGAATAGGTGATGGCTAGAAAATTTGAACAACAGCGGATATTTGTTGATGCCCAATATGCTTTCCCTATGGATTAAATGTTATGAATTATGAATAAATAAATATAAATTTATTAGATGAGAAGAGTAGAGTTTCCAAAATAATGTTGCTAAAATACATTTACTTGCATACACCAAGAGAATTATTTAAACCGACAAATTATGGGGTGTATACTTACAATACAATAACAATAAAATTGCTGAACGTATCAATTAGAATCGAAATAAAAAACAGAACAAACATTTAAAGGTGTATGCTTTTTGTGTTTTTCTTTTAGATTATTAATTAAATTGTATATTTTACATAAATACCTTTCCATGCATAAAAACGAATATTCGAATTTTAATCTGTCTCTGCTGACTATTTTTGTTTTTATTAATGGTTGTTGTTAGTGGCGCCTCCCCGTGATCATTCCATTATTTGATATGTCAAATACAGATCTTAATACTAAAATATAACGCATTCATATGCGACATAGAAATTATAAAGGCCCGGGATATTAATATTAAAAATGAAAAAAAAATAAAAAACAGAAAAAAAAAAAATTAAATTCAAAATATTATTCCGCCACACAAAATATTATATAATGCTATATTCTTTATTCGCCCGGGGCGAAAAAGTACTCCTTTCGCAGAATAACATACTCCATTCGTCATATTTAGTAATGCGCATGTGTTATAAATTGATATTTATTTGACATTTACTAGTAGGCAAGTTGCTAGTTAAATATTTTGACTGCTACTAAGTGCCTTACTTTGTTCTATTAAATAAATTACAATTTTTTGTACTATCGTCGCTGTATCGAATTACTTTGATATCATCACCCTGGCTTATCACTGTCTCTAAAACCACTCACAGTAAATATGTCACATTACCTCTGTTCGATTTTCTACATATCATTGAATTGAATTTATATGGAAAACCCAAACGATTTGAAGTAATGTGTCATATATATTGTATGAACAAAGAACAAAAAATAGTAAATAAAATTGTTTTTATTTAAATTAATTTAATTGTATAATTTATAAATAAAATTAGTTTGTGTTTTAAAATTTCTAAACTTTTGTTTGTATTTTTTTAAAAAGATGTCTTTGTGAAAGTATTATTCAATTTATTTCTACAAACGAGTGATTTTATTATAGTTGACAAATTCAAATGTAAGTAATTTGATTTTTTGAACATTAAATTAATTTATTATTTAATTAAATATAATCTTTGAAATTAAACTTCCTAGTTAATTGCTTTCATCTCGATATATTCTTTCTGTTACTTAGCCTAGATGATCTTTTATTTGTCAGATTTCTGCTGTATCGGTTATACCGTCCTGTTTCGTACTCTGTCCTTATCGTCATCCAAATACGCACATTATACAAACCTAGCTCATGAAAATCTTATAAATACGTTACTGGGACACCACCTTGGGTTATGTATACGGTTTCATGAAAGCGTTTTTTCTCCAGTACAATATCTTTACATCTATTAAATATATTAATGTTTTAAACAGTGGCAGATTTTCTATTTAATGTCTGAAAATGCTCATGTTTTCATTAATTGCCACAAGATATTAAGACTATTTAATAGGTTAATCAGATTTTTTAGTTACAAATATAAGTATGTATATTTGAGAAACAAATACGTGTATATTTTCAGGTTATAGATTTATCGGCCAATGCATTATAACAACAATACCATTCGAATTATTGAAGTGACCTTACACGTGGTAACTTCATGTTACTAACAATAATTTAAATGTTCTTAATGCTTAAATACTTTAAATTAATAGACGTTTTGTTAGAGGGCAACTTGAGCCTATAATCACCAATTCATTCATACCCGACATTGCTGACACCAGCCACTTAATTCAAATGTCTTTCATACAATATATCATTTCAGTGTTATAAATCCGTGTACAAAATTGTATTACTGTTCTAATATATTTTGTATAGTATCAGTTTGTTAATAATAAAATAGATAATTAAAATCTAACTTTCTAGAAATATTGTGTATTGCCACATGTTTTTACAGACAAACTGTCGTATTATTACTTACTGTTATACTGTTATGTGCATATCAAGTATCCTAAAAACGGATTAATAGGGCATGGTTTTTCCTGTTTCTAAACATCAATCACTGCGGTAGAAACTTAAATAAACCGCTAGCGTACAGAAGATATTACATTTTTTTTTCAAATTGTCGTTCTGGTAATCATGTTCTTCTGATACAGAAATTCAAAGTCGAGTAAAATACACCATTTTTACAATTTTGTCATATTTTACTTTTATGGAATTTGTATTAGGAAATCATAGCCGCTAGAACATATTTATTATGAAAAAATCGAAACATCTCGAAACTGATATATGTATATATTATATAGCTTTGCTGACTGATGAAGAAATACCACTCAGTTGTAGTGAAGAGAATAAATCAATGTTGCAATCAAGTTGCCATGTTGAATGGCCGACTAATATCTTGAGGTTGCTTATAATATAATAATCACGACCACATTCTATATCAGTTTTATGGCGTGTGATTTTGACTACTAAAGATCTTCTTATTATTGTCTTGTTTCAGAAATTGTTTAATAAACATCTTAACAACAACAAACTGGATAGCTGCGGATTTGCATACCACTGTACCGAATAGTATAGTTAAATCAGTTGACATTTGATGTTAAATGTGTATAGGAATCCGCAAACTAACATTATATAGTGTCACCCTATTTGCTGTAATTACATAATTAAAAAGAAACCTAAATTGTATATTTGAAACCCTTTGATCAGAAAAGATAAAAATTTAAATTTCAAGTAATCAAATGAACATTCAACGTATATAGACACAGTTGGTTCATTAATAGAATCTCATAAAATTATTTTCAAAATTAATGAAACGAAATTTGAAAACATTAAAAATTAAGGGTTGTTCACTGAAGCTGAATTTTACCCATATGAACGAGCTTATGTAGCACATTTAAGTACTTGTATTAAGCTTAATTTTTTAGTGAAATATTAATTTTACTTAAATTTATTTGTACAATGTCGCTCAGTCATCTGTAGAAGATAATGTAGATATTCATGAATTTTCAAAATTGATATATTTGTAGTCTTATTATATGTGATTTATTTGTTATGTATCGAAAAACTGTGATGTGGGTTTGGTTTTTATGAAAACTTATTTAAGGATAATTTAATGTCAAAAAGAACATGTCTTATTTTATGTTTTATTCATATATTCTTCTATGCCAGTCCAATTATTAATTACTGTACAGTCTCGGTTATTAATATAAATGTGCGTTAGTTGTTAACAACCGCAAAGAGAAATTGTGGTATTTTATACTTAACTGTGGCATTTATACATGGGCATCTGTTTTCTATTATTTTTATATACTCGTATATAATTTTAAATTATGAATTACGAGAATATTTTGCAACATAATTTGATAAACAGTTTTTCGTTACTTTAATTTTCCATTATCTACACCCTTACCTTTACTTGAAATTATATTTATGTAAATAATTTTTTTTTTCTATACGAGTACTTAACATTACAGTTAACAGATATCTGTTTTCTAAAAACATAATTTATTTTCTCAAAAAAAAAAAACCCAGAAATTCAGGTTTTCATATTCCATATTGGAAGGATTCTGATATAGTAATTTATGGAATCCTTATGTTGGTAATATATTTTCTTTTCTATACAAAAGTAATAGTCGTAAATAAAGAAATTTAGCCTTTTTTAGTTTATTTAGCACTATATTTCCAAAATAAATATGGGTTAATCAACCTCAGGTTTGACAATCGTAAATGAGATATGGAATTAAATTTATTATACCTCAAAATTGATTATCCTAGACAAATTAGATGTCCAAATGAACAGTACCATAAATAAGTCAATCGAATTGTACATGTCATCATAATCATCATTTTAACTATCACTCGGCTCGAGAGCATATGGAATCAAGGAACAAGCGCCATTGTTTACGGTTTCTAGTCAGCACCTTCACTTCACTTTATATCTTAACATACCAGTACTTGTTTCTGTTAAGACAATTCAGCACCATATTATTTTGGATATTATTATTCTTGATTTTTACTTGCTTTCGAGTCAATAAAATTTTGTTTTATTTTGATGTTTAGCAAGAAACCAACTCCACTACTATGAATCATATATGTAATATCAGCTCCTTAATCAGCAGCAAACCAAATTATCATCAGTATTGGTACAAGCATAAATGTGTATTTGCTACCAGCTTTTTATATGCTAAAAATATTACTCCGTTTACCACTCAAAGGGCGGTACACTTTTTTCGTAGACATTCAGCAAAATGTCAATAACTACACAAAAGTTAATTTCAGGAAGAAAAAAAAGAAGCAGGCTATTTGTAAAGAACCCATATAAAAAAAGAAGCGGGCTATGTGTAATGAACCCATCTAAAAGGTTCTATCAAAATAATATTTTTTTTAAAAATTGTTATGGGTAGAAAAAATTAAAAGACTTCAAAAATTTTAAAAAAAGTGCATAAAATTTAAGTTTTTTTAAAGTTATAGCTACTTTTTATACGAAAAGTATCTAACATGAAGAATGGTGTAGCCGCATAACATCTTACGGTTGCTGGTTGCTCAGCCTATATTTATCTCCACAAAAAATCAATATGTTGGAATTAATTCACATATGTAACAATTCCAAATTCAACTACAACTTGACCTATATAATATCAACAGATATATATATTAGTATGATCTAAGATAAACCAAATCATAGCGTGTTGATTTTTTTTTATAACTTAAATAAGATATAGAAGGAAGTAATTGATGAATAATTTAGGGTAACCTTGTCTAGACCAAATCATGTATTGTCTGTAATTCACTTTTATGGTTCACTTTTAAAATAAAACCATCTTTAAAAGTTATACACCTTTAGGCTATAGCTATACGAAATACGAGTATATTTTTATTTGCCTTAAGGGTTTGTTTATTCCTTAAAGATATAAGACATTATAAAATCGTTTAATATATAAAAATTATTGACTTTAAATATTTCGATAGAAATAAAAATTGGTTAGCGTACAGAAGAACATTGATAAATATAAAAATAACTTTCGAAAAGTAATTCACAGCCATTTTTTTGAAAGAAAAAAAAAACGTAACAAAAGAACATTCGTGTGGAAATGAAATTTTCCTCGAATATTTATGAGGATACTTAAGGAGAACGACATAAATATGATTTTATTTTCTTATATGAGCTTTACGCAAAATAAACTTTTACAGAAAATTGAACATGTTTCATGTTTTCCGTTTTTCTTTATTTATGAAAATTAACAGTTTTGGCATAATATTCGTAATTCGCATATATATGTTAAGAAATTACATTAATTGTATATATATGATCAGTCTATATTTACATTCCGGCGTACCCACCAGTAACTCAATCACAGTATATACCAATTATGGATTTGGGAATCGTCAACCAAACGCCTCAGTATCGATCCTGTTACGATTTCTTAGGCTGATAATCATGTCCATATCTTCTAAACTCAACAGTCTTCATAAATTCTACAAAATATTTTTGCGGTCTATGATATTATAAATGCACTAGATTTAATTTTGCTTAACTAACGAATGTTTTTATTATTTGTTATTATATAATCAATTTCGGTGCTTGTTCGTCCACCTGGGCTCAACCATTTCCACTTTCTGTGTTTGCCTTTTCTTGAAAAATGTCGATTTTTCGTCTTTTTCTCATTTTCCCTGCTTTACATTATAACATCTTCCATTATCATCAAATAATATGTATATTTTTCTTTTATTACCAATTGAACATCATCATAAAATGCCTCAATTTCTTCATCACTTCCATCGGAAGTGGGCGCATATACTTGGATGATTTTCTTGTTGTACCTTTTATTAATTTTTATTATAAAATTTATTACACGTGCCGATGAGACAGATTTAATATTTATTTTATTTTACGATAATTTTATTAGAAAAGCTACACACCACCATTCGATGAATTATCATTTTGCCTTTATTATAAAATGTGTGTCCTGATTTTAATATGCAACACTCTTCTGTCCGATGTCTCACTTCGTTAATCTCACAACATCTCACTTAATTCGGGTGGTGATTTGTAGACAATTAAAACACCACGCTTGTCCATCGTGGATTGGTGACTTTACTTGTGATAACGAGCGTTTACGAGTTATATTCATCGCCGTTGCATTCCAATCGAAAGTGATATGCTGCCATACTACAGCACAATCCTATAATTAAAACTCTATAAAAAAAATCATTTTTGTGTGAAATGAACTTTATTCACAAATCCGAAAATATTCAAAGGTACAGAATTTAACATCGGCCTTAAAAGCAGTTAGTTTTCAACGATCTAAAGCACTATAAGTCTTGCACTCAAACCACAACTTGATATTTTCTGAAAATAATCATGTGTGCTTAAACGGCACGTGTTCACCGACAATTTTGACATACTAGTCGATATGTGTAAACATACATTAACTTTCGTTGTATAGTTTGATTTACTGTAACTGCAAATGATCGCACATTTTAATAGCTACCACAAGGGTTTATGGTGAAGCAGAAAAATTGGCACATTCAAAACAAGGGTCATAAAACTAGTTTGCGCCTTATTTTTTGAAAATCGTTGTGTCTAAATGTCCAATCGCCCCTTGCCCTTGTACTTATTACATTTTAAACAAAAAGATATCAAAGGTTCTGTAGATAAATTGGATTAATAAATTTTCTCTAAGTATGAAAATTTGCTAATTCACAAAATAAAGAATAATAAAAAAAGGAAAATTATGAACATAATAATAATATAATATAAATTACCTTTGTGATTCTAATTCATCATCCTTGATATTTCTGTAATGTAAAAAAAAATCAAAATTAATTGCCAAACTTTGAATAATTTTATGTAGAAGCTCAATAAATTAAAAACAAAAAATTGAATTATATTGAACTTGGTCAAAGGGTGGTTTTACACAAAATAAATAATAAATGTGACATAATTTATTATACCACAGAATTCACTATAGTCCTTGGCAATTAATGTAACAGCAATTAGTATAAAAATTAAAATTAAAGAGAATGAAGGAGTAAAATGTTTTCCTTCGAATTGAAGGCAAAAGTTTTTCATTTCAAAATAAAGTACTTAATTAAAAATTATTTTCATTATCTATCCGTTTGACAGACATATTTTTAAAGGAAGAAAGGACCTTATAATTAACTTTAGAAAACGGTTTTATAATTATTATTTAGTTAAGACCATAGTACACTCAATTGTTTCTATTAAAATGTAATTTAATATTTTTGTTTAATTGTGAAACAATTGATTGTCTGCTAGCTAAAATAAGTTCTAGGCCATTAAGCTATAAATTTGATCGCAATTCCATACCTTGATCATCAATTCTCATTTGATGAGTCTAATATTTTAACTGTTTATGCCATCCTAAAGTGATGAGATGAAAGTTCTGATACGGTTACTAACATGTTCTAATATGGCAAAAAACAAATCAATACGTTTTTCATGAGATTACCCAATGCATTCTATAGTCTGGAATCAATAACCAGTTTTTATGAACACCACATCTTCATCATGATTATCATCTTAAATATCGATCGAACAACTGTCTGTCTGCTATTTCAAATTTAGCGTTTCTTTGTTACAGATTTTCACTTTAGTCACAGTATTATGTATTCTGAGAAGTTGTATTATACAGTATTTGAATAGAATCAGAACTGAGTACAATTATTTTTTATTTCAAAGGTGATACATATTTTTTTCATATAATATCGACCTTTATCATATGTTTCATGCAATATATAAATATAAAACAACAGTAAAATAATTCAATAATAAAGTTGACATAAGAAATATATAATATTAAAAGGATTTAAGGATATATATGTGAGTTTAAATTATAATGTATAAAGTTAAGATAAAACAATATATGCAAATTTAAAAAATTTCAAATAAAAATGTTTTCTATTTTATCAGATCGGCGTATAATCCCTATATACTTATTTCCATAAGTAAATATACGAGTAAAGATATTATAAGATTATTAACACAATATGCTAGTTTGCTTAAAAAAAATAGACAGTCAATAATTTTATTTGATACTCTGCCCAGTATTTAACAATGTTCCAAATGTGTATATGGGTTTATCAAAAAAAAATAATAGAAGGTACTCTTCTAAAATCTAACATAATGTTCAGTGGAACGAAATGCATACTATCTGAAAAATATAAACTTATCATCGATTTTGCTGCTATACTTGAAATTTAAAAAAATCTTATCTTAAGTCAACACTTCTCAGTACTGTAAACAAGGTGCTGTACGATCTAAGTGATTCGTGATCTTAGGTTTTATCAATTTTTGATTGCCTTCACTCGATTTATCAGAAAACTCTACCGAATCTCGTTCAACCCAATAATATAGAGTTTATACCTTTTTAATTTGCAAGTCGTTGCTTGGCTAACTTTGTTGTTTAAAAGTTTGGTTTCTAATTAATAACCTTTTTACTGTATGACAAAAAATAGTCTAGCGACGAATATATAGACACATTAGCAAATATCGACTTTTTGGTATATATATGGTGGTGTTGGCATCGAAAGTATCGATAGAACCGTGATTCAACAATCGATAAAACTTCCGAAAACAGTTTTGTTGGATCGAAAAATCATATACTAAATCGCTGCAGAAAAAGACCTGTTAGATTCTGTAAATCCATAAACATCCAAGTTACACATATCAGACACCGGTAGATTTATGATGAAAATTTATCTAAAAATAACGACATTAATAGCAATTTTATGTAATGTACAGGTGGGAACTAACATTGGCTATAAGTTACTAAACATTATTTACATTTCACGATGATTTATCATAAATCATTCTGAAATGTAAATAATTATTAGTAATCTATAGACTCACTGGCTTTTTTATCTTATATATATCTAGTATAAAATCAGGATACTTACATTTGTTCAATGCCGTTATTATTACCAAGATGATATAGTAAATAATATGCAAATTCATTCATGATTTAATTTTATTTTAAGCTATTTGAGTATAACCTAATTATTCAGTCAATTATATCTGACCAAGTCACTATCATCTGTTTAATGCATAAACCCCAATAGTTTATATTGAAATGGGAAACACTTAAAATAGCATACATTTTGATTTACAATTTAAATTTTAAGACACTCGTTTAATAATCACTGTCTAATTAACGTACACACTATTAGATACGCACTTTGTCCAAACTATGGCTTTTTACGTGTATGTTTTAGAATTTTTTTTTCTGTTTTCGAGCAACTACAATTATGGAACTATAATTAATTATTTGTTAAAAATATCAAATTTGATACTAAATTCAGTGCACGATTAGTAAATAATTATATTATCTATAAAGCTACTATTTAATTATATTTAGATATATAAAATTTGTAGATACAGCCGTTTTTATTTTACATTTATACTGAAATAACAAATAACTATAAATTTTGTTGATTTGAAATTGAAATTTTAAAAAATGGGAAATTCTAAAAAAATTATATATCTGCTTATATACATTTAATATTTCGAGTATATTAAATAAATATGTTTTAGCATAGCCCATGGGTTATGAACTGAATGACAAAAAATAAAAATAAAATAAGAATATCAATAATATTAGTTTTCAATATGGAATAATCTAAGTAAGGAATAAATTGTAATGTCTTCAGAAGTTAAAAGATTATAAGTGATCCATGGACTACTAATCTCATCTCGACATCTTACACCATGTGAGTGTATAATTAGGTGGTATTAGATGTTAAATTGCTGTTTCTTATATACCTAAAATACAAAATTTAAATCAAAACAAATTGTGAAGATAAATTACAACATTGAACTTACAGGAATATACAAAACTCTCAGGTGTGTGAAAACAGAAAATATTAAAACAGCATGATCGAGATCAATAATCTAAATTCAGACCAATGAAAATTACTAGTAATAACTCGGTAGTATGCTATAATTCTTCATATATACAATCTTGGTTTAGTTCCATATATTATACAAATACTGGAGAGCAGCATTTTGATGGTCAACAGATCGTTTTGATCACAAATTGCACCTGTTTCAACAAACTGATGTTTATTGGTTCACATAAATCTTTGTGAACTTCTGTCGTATCGCATTATAGGATATAATTAATAAATTCTGTGTTACCAGATATGTGAGAATTATTTATATTTATAAACTTCTATAGTTCTTCACGCACTAATAATTAGGCAAAGAACCATGTTTCCCTGATGTAAGGAAAGTGTGTGCATTATATGTATCTACTAAGAACGTATGATCAGATATATCAACATTTTCCAGCAATATCTTATGTAGAACATGAAAATGAATTTATCTGTTTAAATTATTTAGTATTTGCCCAGTCGCATTACCTATGTATCTTCTTTTATTAAATAATTTAGAATTAACGAAATAATTATACACCGTTCTCTAAAATTTGAAACTTTTCTTTTTCAACAATTTAATCTTATCATCATAATTATCTTAAACTTTATGCCACAAGTGTTAGTTATTTATACCTACATTCTTTAATCACGATCACACGCCTTATCTGATATCAAAATAGAACTTCAGTCTATTTATTATAAGTTGATGAGTAAAAGTTAAGGTAAACTTACGAGTAAATAAATAAATAAACAAGAAGGGCGTTCTCAATTAAGGACATAATGGTGATATGTGATGTGAATACTAAAATCTTACATTTTGACTATAGTTATATTTTGTGAAGTAATAATTTTTGAACCTCCAACATACTTAAATTCAGTTATCAGAAAATATTGAATTGTTCGGCATGCATCACTTCTTGAATCAATTAATGTGGAATGGACCACTTGGTCTGGTCTTTTGAAAACAATTTTTAAATGTTTTTTTTTTATACTATAAATCACTTCTTATAAATTACACACAATTTTTGATGAACATATTCGTAATAAATCAAGTAATTTACATATTTTAAATGTACTTAAAGTAATATCGTAAAAGTTTTTTCCAGAGATGTACACCATGAAAAAGATAATTTAAAATATACATAAAAATAATAAAAACTCAAATAAAAAGAAAATCGCAACTTTTAGAGAAATTTTGCTATCAAAATAGAAATGGAAAAGAAAAGCATATTATTATTATCATTACTGTTATGTTTTTATTCGTATATATTTATATAAGTGGAGCTCACTAAGTACTATAGTACTTTCCCTAAATTACGTCGTTCACCACAAACACTTTTCATTAACATATTTATTGTGAAAATCGTTATTATATAAAATGTTTAAAATGCTAAAATTTTTCATTTAAATAAACAAAATGTTATATGGAAATCTTATTTAGACAGAAATTTATTTAAAAAATTTTATTTTTCTTCTAAAACTGAAGGTGAACATGCGGTGAACCTGAATGTTTTTTTTGTTTTAAAATTTATTCACAGAATATAAACATATTTATAATAAAATTTGATTGTATTTCTGTTTTCGAAAATGTTAAATGAACCATCGTCTGCTGGGTATCAAGGGACTGAACACCTTTTCTTTACTTTTAAACGCTGAGTACTATTGCTAGGAAATTATTGAACAAGTGCTTGCGGTAATTCTCAGGGGCGCCGTCGGGAACCTAGTTTCATAATTATATCAATTCCAATACGGATAAAATTTTAAGTGCAATTTGGTACGTTTGGGCAACCAATTAGAAACAGACACCCAGTTGCATCAAACTTTTTGCAACGGTTCCCCATGTTTCTATCTCTCTGTGATTTTTATTAATGACCTAGTGTCCCTAAACTATAAACACCGAATTTCAAAATTATGGTGATGACTATACTTTGTTTCACACTAATCATTTAAATAAAAGCTCAACTGGAGTTATGGTCAATATTTTAAGTGAAACTATGTACTATTTTCTTATCAATGATTTAAAGTTAATTTCTAATTGGGAAATAATAAATAAATAATTGTTGATAGTAATTTGATGTGTAACTATTCTAACTATTCTATAAATTCTAAGCTACTTTGGGTTGATTAACTGTTAAACGTGACTAAAATGTTCCAAGAAAACTAGGTTTCTCATGTCGTTGTGTGAAAAATATCTCAGTGCAGAAAATATTGCCATTGACAATATTTACAAAAAATATATAAGACTTCTAATGGAGTACACGTGATTCTCAAATTTGGGCCACTGAATCCTGCGTACAAAAATTAATACTAAAAGGGTCAGAAATATCAGCAAATTACTGACGTCCGATCAGATCTGAATACAATTTCAACTTCTGGCTTACAAAAACATAATTTGAAACATTAAATATTAGAATCATGCTTGAACTGACTAAGCGGGTGTGAATAGGTTTAAAATGAAAAAAATTCAACCTTGATATTGTGAGGTTGATCAGATATGTTACATTAGAAACCTTTTATGAGTGTACCCGAAGTAGGTAAAAAAAAAAACGATAGTAGAGAATACAAATTGGCAACAATGATAATCTTGTAATTTGGTAGTATACTGGCAATATAAAAATGCATAAAGAAACTTGAATTTCATAGGACGGGCGCAACAATAAGTAAATAGATCACATAGCAATTTCTAAAAGAAGTGGCGAAATTTTCTGCTAAACATTAGCAGTTATAGAGGTGAAACGGACCATTATTTTGTAATTGACTAGATTGGGTAAAACTGATGGCAAATATGAAGAGACACTTTCGTACAACATAAATGCCATTGAAATTCTGATGATGATGTGAGAACTGATAGCAAATAATTTCACAAATCGATTAACATGTGATAACGATAGATAGTAATTGGTGAAAAAGTTCTTGTGTTGTAAATTGGATTTACGATGACGACACGAGAAATTCAATAATGGGATAAAGGCATAGTAAAAATAAAACTTTAAAAAATCCAAAGTTTTCGTTTTCATAATTGTACAAATTGAAAGCAACAATTTTTCAACCCGCATTACATGCGACAGAATTTTGACAACATTAGAAGTTTATAGGTAAACGAAAAAGAATTCTTCTTTCAATCACGCAATTTGTTCCCAATTTAATCGCAGTACTGTTTTAGTGTTAACTTAATATAGCTCTTCCTGGTTTAGACGCTGTAATCTGCTGTTGCTGCAAATTATATAATTTTTTTTCCATATTTTCCAATTGTTTTCCGCATGGAAACAATTCGAGATATTGTCTATTCATACATTTTGGCCAGTTTACCATATAGTTTTAGTTTGTTTTCAGTCATTAAAATACGACACTATCAATATTCAAAGAACAAGCCATAGATTTACATTTTAGACCCATCATTTATATATCACTTGTGCTTGTCAGAATGATAAATATACCATAATCTCTGTCACAAATATAGTTTTAGCAATTTTCTATGTTTTGTATGTTTTATCTATAATAGGAATTTAAAACAAATTATAATAAATTAAAGGTTTAAATTGTCACTATGCAATTAATTTAAATAAATTATACCATAAAATTGTAAATATTTTAAAATTTACATACTTGGGGATATATAGAAATACTAGTCTATTAGCTGATAAATTCTCGTCTATCTCATGGGCTCATGGCGTTATATATTATAACTTGTGAAACTGGAATAAATTTCTAGATATTAACTATAGACCATATTGATATTGATTAGTTCTTGTGCTTTTTTGTTTTTATTTTTTTTTACTTTGTTTTTATTTAGGTCAATTGTGTTTTGGTGTTTCTATATAATTTTACGTAGATTTTTATTTATCCAGTCATAGACGCATAAAGCGTAATATGTTAAAAGGTTCAATAATGACATGAATTAACTGAAAATGGCACTTAAACACGTATGACATTAAATTGCATTTTTTTTTTTTTGGAATGTGCAAATGTAAATTATGAAATAAACAAGTAATAAAATGATGTAAACCATTCATTTTAAACGATCAACAAATAGTTTTAGTTTACAGATTAAATTACCATATGTAAACTTTTAAGGCTATAAATAACCAAATTTGGGTACAATAGAATTGAACATAAGTTTAATGGATCATTAATTTAAATCAGCGAAGATTTGAGAAACAAAACGAATTAAGGAAATAATCTTACAAGGATTTAATATACCTTAATATACACCTGCCCATTTTCTACATTCAGTCATTACTGGTTTGAATTGGACATTCCGTTCTGTAGCACACTTTGTGATCCATTTTATTATTAAATGGAAGAATGATGTCATATTATTTGAATTTGAAGCATGTTGTCCCCAGCCCATAATATTTTCGAAGTGTAGTACATTTGTTTGCCTTCCACAATTTCCAATCATTTTGCTTTCTGACTATACTCTACATCACTTACATTGTTTGTTTCATGAATTCAAAAACGTGATATTCGATATATTGATGATGATTACATCACCAATCACATTGATTACCTTTATTTAGCTTAGGCATAATATGCTAACTGTATTCTATAGAAAGTATAATTTGGCGATTAAATAGTTCTACGTTTATATTCTAAACACACAATCAGTTCTATTATTGATTGTACATGTTGGTTTAACATTAGCATATCGTACAGTAAAATTTTAAGAAATTCCTATCAATTGTGTTATCTTTCAATCGGCCTAAATTGCGGTGTTCAGACGTTTTATAAGTCACAATTGACATCTTTTGTGTCAATAATCATTTAAGCGTATATAATCACTTTCAAAAGGACAAAAAAAAAAAATCAGGAAAATGAATTCAATTGCCTCTAACCACTGTAAAAATAATTGTTTACTGCACTTGCCTCTATAGTGATTTTAAGGGATGGAGATCACTTTTACTACATACAAATTTTTTTCTTGTGATTTGAAGACCTAAAAATATTGTTGTAAAAAACCCCACCCATGAATACAAGTATCGTTGACTGAACTATTGAGTTTAGCAATTTCATTATATGAGGAAAATTTCAAGGGTTAATAATACTTTGTGTCGAATATTAAAATGGCTCTTGATTTAGGATTTTCCCATTTTTCTTTCCATTCAACATACTCGCATATGAAAAGATTTTCATTTATTTAAAAATTCATGCTCTTGGCAATATGTACCAGTGTAAAAATAACAAAAAAAAAAATGTATTCAGAATTTCAGATTTTTTTACTATACATTAATAAGGCTTTTTCTCAAATATAAGGTTATTGATTTTATGCAAATTAGCATTGACTGCGTAATTCAACGTTGAATTGTGAATTGCTCTATGCTGAGGTATATTTTCATATGCACATATAAAATAAGATTACTTCCTTTATTCTATTGAATTTTCCTATATAAGCGAATATAAATTGGCTTCATTTAAACGAAAATATGATTAGAAAACAAAAACAAATTAGTTAAAATCGGGATGGTAAATTGTTGTCCTGGTATCGTAAATATTAAGATGATAATAACATCGTCAACCTCAATGTATTTTTGTTATCTTTCTATTTAAATATTTGAAGAATGTCACAAAGGAGTTTTTTTTTATTCGATTGATGAAAGAAAACATATTAAGATTTAAAAGAAAATTATTAACTTATTTTATAAAAAATATTTACCTGAGATCTGGAACAGATGCTTTTGTTATCTCACAATCTTTTTCGCTGCCTTTCAGCATGATACATCAAGAGTATTTTTATCGTTCAAGTTTACATTTAAAACAAACTGATTTTCTTTTTTTATTTCTATAAAATAAATATTATGCGGGAAGTTTTCCACATTTTTATTTTAAATTTTCTTTTAGGCTTATTTTTTTTATTAACAACGCAATAAATTATTAAGTTTTTTGTATATTTTTTTTAAATCGTTTTAATTTACTATAAATTGTACAAAGTTGTTGTTTACTATTAATTTTTTTTAAAATTTAAATTCACAAAATTATTTTTGGCGACGAATTATACACCACTTTTGAAATTTTTACGTTTTTAATGTATTATTGAATTCACTTAATATTGTAATTTTATTACTATTTATAATTTAGTGGTAAATTTTGAGGATATTGAGGAGGAAACCTAATTTCCGGATTTGAAAAATGTATTTAAAAAAATGATTTTGAATTATTTTTTTTATTCATTTCAATGAACCATTTAGACTGGTGAACTGTGAACTCACAATTTGACCAATAAATTCTAAAATTTATAAAGACAATTATTTTTTTTTAATTTAATAATTATTTATCTTTAATAAATTATTTGAAATTATTATTAATGGTTTTATTTTCTTTGAATTTACATTGAATTTACCGATTATGTACACTATTTATGTTATGATTTGTCGGTAAAGCAATAAGTTAAATCTGTGTATTTAGTGTTAGGCAAACTTTAATATCATTTTATTTGTTTATTATTTATTATCTGTTAATAACTTATATTGCATATTATGACATAGAAATATGAAATATTTATTTATACACATAATAAATATAAATGAAAATTATTTAACTTAGAAATGCGTATATATATAGTGGCCTAAATACAGAAAAGAGAATAGAATTGCAATTCACTAGATCAATGCGATAGACCAACAAAATCTGATGACACAGTATAGGAGAAGCATGTACTTTTTTCGAAGGCATAAACTAATTTAACAGTGGTTTGCAATGAAACGTCCAATTTAATCTAGGGATAGTTATTTCTGATCTCAAATGGGATTCCGCAAATGGAAATATGAACTGCGTACATTTGTGAGCAACTGAATGGAACCGAAGTGCAGGTTGCACAGAGTACGGTTCAAGGACTCTACTCAAAGACGTGGTGAAATCGCATTTAAATACCTAAAATATAGTAAGACAGCCGGGACCGATAACATATAACTCGAAATGTTTAAGGTGTATTTGGATTACATTGCATCAATATTTGATACCATTATTAGTTGCCTGTTGATATTCACAATTTTGTGGAAAGATTAGTTAATACTGAAAGCGCTGGAAAAGTGTAACTCAAGTGTGTGTGGTAACTGGAGTATAAACTCAAAAACCGCATAGCATCATATTGGTTAAATCCGGTCAACTTTAAGATCTAGATCTTGACTTCACTAATGACATTTTGTTTACTTTTGCAAACGGATTTAAATTTGGAATTGAAGTTTTTGCGAACTGATTCAGTCATGAGAGTGAAATTGGAGCGACTTATAAAATACAGCTCAAAATTCGGTGTAAAAATCAATATTTCAAAAACGAAACTAGTGAAGCTTTTTATGAGACGATTATTTGCGATCAATGGAGATGAAGTAACGGGCTTTAAATATTAATGTAATTAGTAGTAGTATAGGGGATGGAGTGAAATTAAGATGTGGGCCAGAACAATGATGGTTGCTTGTTGATGTTATATGCTATTGCGTGGATTATCGATCGGGATAATGATGATGATGATAAATTCAATTCAATTTCTAACAACATCAAGTGAACAAATAAATTTATTATTTTTTTACTTTAACCGATAATTTGGATGAATTTGTACAGCAGATAACATGTGCAAATGTATGAATGTCGATTTAGTCGTATTTTTTAAATGTACCAACTTAAAAAACATTACGTGCATATTTTAAAAATGTCTGTTGACAAAAATTTACTAAATAGACGTAATTTCCAATAAATTCTAATAAAATTTAAACGTTGCAATATACTATATATAGTGACTCAGCTGGACTATTTACCATTACACTCCACAACTCAACAGACATTTTGAACTAGATTATGTTGGTGATAACACAGCAGATGAGGTACAATTGTTTAGGAAACTTTTTACAGTTAGATCGTTAACATCGAGAACTCATTTCTGTAGACGATAGCGCTATTTCATTTGGAATTGTGATCACTACTTGTAGCGTATGAAAACAGGTATGCGATTTGCAAACCTAGAATAATGCAACTATTGACTCAAATATAGCATTCGTTTCGCATCTCTCGCACAAAGTGAGTAATATGAATAATTATAGTGAACTATCTTCGGAAATGTGCCATAGTCATAATCTGTTGATTGATGGTATTTTATTTTCAGTCATTTGTACGTAGAAATTATGCTCATAAGGTTAAAAGCAATGGCAAACATGAAAAGTGATGAATTGAGATAATGGTTCACAAATGATTTAGCATATCGTATAGTTATGACTGCGAATGGCAAGGTTGCAATACAGTCGCTGGCGCATTGAAATAAGTTAGTGAAAATTTTCTTGGTTTCATTAGTTATATCTGAAATGAATAGAAGTACTTTAATGAACTGCTGAGCAGCCGCAAAGTAAAAGTAGCTGATAGTAGTTCAATACGATTTCCGAATTTTGCTTCAAATCGTGGTGAAATTAAATTCGTATTATAATACCCATAGGGCGATAGGGTATATCTGATGGTTGTCTGATATTAATCGTACCGTATGTAAAACAAGGTTGATAAGTGCCGAACAAATTAACTAAATTTGGTTACAAAATGTATGCAACATTATTTCTATTATTGTGCACGATATGTTGGGTTTTACATTGTGGAAGGCTTGATGATATATTCAAAGTACCTCCGGTTGTATAACTGTGATATTTTTTAACCGGGTTATGATGTATGTAAATACTGAAATACAAAAACAAAATTTCAAAAAAAATCTAATTGTTTATCGGTACTGTTATATGGATGCGAGACTTAATAGTTACCTCAGGAATCCATACTTTTAATATTCTGGTCAAGCACAATAACTAAATACTAGAATGTTAACCGAATAAAGTGAATTGAAAGTGTTGACCGGACACTGTGAATAATGGCAATTAACGTCATACTATTCCATATTATGCGTAAAGATTTCCTTCAAATTTCTAAGGTTTTCCTATTCAAGGCTTGATTTTTTGTATTTTGGTTTAGTTATTCGCATTAACAATCTAAATTTTATTTGAAATTATTGTATAAATCTATCTTTTTTTTTGGTTTTGAGAGAAACATCTTTTATTCGCCATATCAGCCCTATTATACTTAAATATAAGATTTAAATCAAATATTCGGTGATACAATAGAAAGTATGGACTATCTTCAACAATCTTGTAATAAATGGTATAATAATGAAATGAGATAATAAATGTTTTTCACATTTATTATCCCTTAACGCACATTGAGACTGAAGAATATTTAATCCTTAACATAATGTTAAAACGATATATAGGTAAATAAGGTGTCTTAATTGTAGAATAAGGAAGATGGAATATAAAAAGATTATGGTAATCTTTTTCCCTTAGTAATAAAACATTGAATGTCATGTGATTTGTTTATCAATATAGTCATGTTACAGGTATATTGTATCTGCACCTGATATTATAGTTATGAATATATAAAATTGACGAATTGTGATATAGTTTAAATTAATAAGATATTTGTTATATCATAGTGTTGCATATCAGTGTGATCAAGAATAATTGCCGCATCATGTGCACAAAGTTGCAATTTATGCCAGAAATTACCAGTAAAGCAAATATCGTTTACGAAAATCATAAATAAGAGCTATCCGAGAATAGACCATCGAGGATCACCAAACTCCATTGATTTAGTATCCAAATATCCAAATCATCATGAATAGTGTGAAAGGAGAGGCTTTACCGTCAATTTGGTCCTCAATTGAAAATCATGACAATGGTCGAGTGTTGATTATATATGTATATAATATAAGATAATAAGTTATGATCAATTGAGCATAAATCGGTAAGGTTCAAGAGTCTCAACTGTTAAACAGATGAGTTAAATAATGTAAATGGTTATACGTCACTATACGTATCTACGTCAGAATAAAATCCTAATGTATAGATAGTCGAAATTAACAAAAAAAAGAAACAAAAACTATTACTACTAATTTTATGCCGATTATCTAAAAATATATTGAAAACCAAAATCTGTAGTCTATTTTTGATTGACAGACAGATACAATGTTTTAAAATCGCACTAAGAGTTCAAGTTTAAATTACCTTAAAATATCTTTAAAAAAAATATTTACATAAATTTTTATTCCAATTTTCATATTACCTATCTGTAAACAAAAAATGTGTGCGTTTTTGTTTTTTTTTTTTTCCAATGAATGAAATTCATTTTAAATCTTTTTATTTTATTATAAATACCAGAATTTATTTATATAAACAATAAATTTTCAATATTTTCCCAAAAGAAAATGTATATACGAGTAAATTAACATAATTAATTTAATTGTCGGAGAAATACTGAATAATTTATGTTAGATTAATATTGTCATTGTGGGTGATTAAAAATGGGTGAGTTTGACGCAACGAGGTCGTATTACATATCATTATAGTTAAATATTACTATTTTCTGGAACCAGCTGATATTGATGCTGAATGGAATGTAACCTAATTATATATGCAAGGTACTACAAAAAAAATCACCAGTTTTAATATTATACAGATTCACTAACACACTTGCATCGCACTTAAAAAATATAATTCATAAAGTTCAATGGTGCAGTGGTTGCATGCTATGATCTAAATTCTCAAACAAATAGCCGAAACGTCGATAATTTACTCAACATGCTTTACTAAAAACAACTGATTCTACATCTGATAACTTATTCATCCTATGCCTGATTCTTGATATTCACATATTAAAAAAATTAGAATATTGTAATGTACAGCTTTCTTTGCCTAATTACTTGTGCTAAATGATCCATAGAGATGAATTTTGTTCTAAAAAATTAATTAAATATTTAACAATATTCTATCAAGTTAAGCGGCAAGGTATATTAGCAATTGTTAATTGTATCGTGCCGCTTTGACAGAAAGACTTGATAGAATATTGGTGAATATTTACTTAATTTTTTCGAACAAAATAACATGCCGAGTTTTATCATCAATCAAATATAATCTTGGAGATCTAATAAACCATAGAATTAATTATCTAAAATGCTTTTATGTTCTGGATTAACTTTTTAGATTGTTCGGCAACAATGACATACAATGACATATTGCCATTAAAAAATGTAGGGAACTGAGTTACAGCTTAACGGATTAACGGTTGCTATTTTTTTTAAATGTTATAATTAAATGCACATAAAGTTAACCGGTAAACTGCTTAATTTCATACTTCATTTACTACTTCACATAATTTGATTTATAAATTGATAAATTTGAAAATTGTTTGACAAAAAGTTTAAATACAAACAACAAAACTTAATGTTTAATTTGATGTTAGCATTAGAAATAGAATTGCCACTTTGGGACTTTATAGGTAATTAATTAATCAAAATAATAACCATCAATTTCCAGTTTTAAACCTATTTAATATTAAATCTAAAGATAATTTCTATCGATAAAGTTAAGAGTTGTATTGAACTTTCAATTACTAAAGTGTTCATTTAGGTAATTAAAATGTTAATGATGGATAATATTTTCCAAACAAATATTATCTAATGAAATATTTGCAAATATCATTCTCTGAATCCATTTACATAATTATCTGTTTTGATATGTTCAATTTATCAATGGTGTGTTTGATGGTGAATGCTAATATTTGTAGTCATTTTCAGATGGAAAAAGTTTAGCAAATGTAATAAATGACGGAAGGACACATTTAAACATCAATTCGAAGTTCCAACTGCTATAAATGTTTAATATCATTGACATTGAAGTATGGAATATAGTATTATATTTGAAACATTTTCGAAGTCTTTGAGAAACAACAAATACTAATTTTATTGATAAAATATTTTTTTTTAATTAATTACCATTCATTTAAAGGTGAAAAATTGTATCGAAATTATTTGGTTCCTTTAAATTTCTTTGTTCGGATACATCGCCTATTTTTAGGCCCTGGGAACGAAGTTCCAAGGGTCTATTGTATTTGATTCCGTTCATGTAACGCCAAGAAATTACACAGAAGTGCTTATAATTGAAAAAAAAGTTGGTTTAAGTATGTCCGTCCGGTTGTCCGTCCGTGCGCACGATAACTTGAGAATGTTTTGAGATATCGCTATGAAATTTTCCACGTGTCACTTTTATCTGATTTGTTCGAAGTTCTAAGTTGAGGAAAATTGGAGTACTCCTTCAAGTACATCCCATACAAGCTTTTTACTCTTTTTTTATTTTTTAGATTAAAATTGTTTGTATAATACATACAGACTTCAATATTTACATATATAACTGATATTATAATTGAAAGAATGTGTGGGAGTATAAGCTTAATCGGATTACTACTTGGAGTACC
>JANSTX010056299.1:0-11383 GCA_027564355.1 Penthetria funebris
GTTTTCCCAAAAAAAAGGTTTCTAAACTATGCAGAAAAATTCATTGACCAGAAATTTGAATAATTTTCTATGTAAATCGTTATAACATCGAAGAAAATCAAGAAAACATTAATTGTTTCATAGTCTTTTTTTTTGCATTCAATACAACTGTACCTACCACATATTTAAAATTCACTTGAATCTCTGTTTAGGAAGAATATTTCACTATTTTCGAGTCTTCTGTGAGTACCAGTTCGTGTTAACTCAATCATTGAGCATCTGTTATTTTTGAAAATATCAAAAGTTCATAGAGTTATGCAAATCATCCATGCAAAGTTTTGTTATGAGTCGTCAAATAAGTGAATTTAGTTTTTCCAACTTTTCCGGAATTTTTCAATGAAAACTTTTCTAATTTGTTATGGAGAAAATATCGCAATCACTAATTTGGATGTTTTTGATGGAAAATCCTTAAAATTTCTATAAAAATTGGCAATAAAAATCCTATCAATTCGGTTTCACACTACTTTTTTTTTATTTTCCTAAGTTTTCTTTTCTTATATTTTTGAGTGCAAAAAAAAAAAACTATGAAACAATTAATGTTTTCTCGATTTTCTTCGATGTTATAACCATTTACATAGAAAATTATTCAAATTTCTGGTCAATGAATTTTTCTGCATAGTTTAGAAACCTTTTTTTTGGGAAACTCTGGAAAATGTCGGAAAATTCAACTTCTATATCTGAGCAGATAGATTAAAACTTTGTATGGGCGATCTGCATAACTTTAGTCGCTTCCCATATATTCAAAATTTCAAATCTCTGGGACTTCCGGTTTAGGAGATCTAAGATTTTTGGCGCCCATTTTCCTTAAAAAATTAATTTAATCGCAGCGAATTTTCATTATGCGGAATGGATAGACACCATCCTAACACACATAGTTTGTACCATGATTTTTCAAATTCGATGAAAAATGGCGGAGCTATGCGAGATTTTCCGGTTTTTTTAAAATCGTGCAGACTCAACTTTGACGGGATGTAACTCCTATACTGTTTGACATAGAGTCTTCGTTTGTATATCAGTATATAGGATTCTTGGCCAGGAAAAAAAAACGCTTTCTGGATTTTGGAAAATTTTATTGGAAAAGAGGGAAAATCGGCATTATATATTGTAAAAAATTGCATAATTTCAAAATTGCTAAATATGACAGAAGTTGTAAATTTTCTAATGCAATTATAATTTTAAAATATAATTTGGAGCCTGCTCTATACATGAGGATCAAAAAAAATTCGGAAAATTTAGTTGTCCTATTTTTAAAAAAACTTTGAAAATGACACTGAAAATGAATTTTCAAGTTTTCCTGAGCTGTAACAGGAGAACGACAAAAAAATCGAAAATATTTGTAGGTTTATCTGAAAGACCATACGAAGGACTACCGATGGTGGAAATTTGAAAGGAAAATCTGGAATTTTCACGGAGTTACAGCCAATTAAAAGTGCAAAATTTGGACTTTTAAAATTCAAATTTCTCGGTCCAGGAAAAAAAAGCGGGAAATCGGAGTGGGCGAAAGTTGACAATTTGTCCCGGTCTACGTTCCTGCAAAATTTCAATCCTCTACGACCAACTTTTATTTTCGAACACAAGGCTTACCCCTTTGAAAATCTGAAACTGAAAATTGAAAAAAAAGTTGTTCTTCCTCGTGTATTTTCCCATCCCATCCTATATGACACCACACATGTAAGAAGATATTCATTGAAAGATACACGTCATCGTCGTCATCGTATGCAAATTTGTTACGATTGCCTCTGTACTCATATACGTCACGCCCACTTGATTTTTTTTTTGTAAATAATTATATTATTCTAAGTACTTAGCGTACTCGAACCACATTTCTACCATGATGTTAAAAATAACCCGGACGACGTTAACCACTCGTCCACAGCTTATGCTTACTGTCAATGAAGTTAAACTGATATTTAAGTTAAAAACAAATAAATTTTTTAAAATTTGTGTTTCTTCATTTCAGATTGGAATTTCTCATATGAGATTTGGGCTGTAACGTAAAGGCAGGCAGCATTTAATGGTTTTTATTATTGTTTTGAAAGGAAAGATAAAATTGAAATTTTGTATACTTGAATTTATTTAATCCTTTTTTTTTCTTACTTATAAATAAATGAATTACAATTTAATTTTATGTTATTTTTATTGATTTTTTTTTTATTTTGCGAATTTCTACATTTGGTTGTCTTCAGGACTTCAATACGGTTTGTGGTCACATTTCTTGTGTTGCATATTCCAATGAAGTGTGGTTAATTACCTGCAAAAAAAGAAAAGGAAAATTAGACAATTTCTCAATTAGTTAAAACAGAAGTACAATTTTGGTGAGACAGTTTTCAATATCTCATGAATATTTTTACTGTAAGAAATACAACAATTGGATCTCATTTATATCCCATCCCATTCCACTGAATTATCATATACAATCAACACATGTTGTTCTTTGAATACAATGGAAAAGTATTCAAATGATTACAAGCACATATTGACAAGGTTGTCAATCAACAATATGATGGGTATGTGAATAAATGTACAAACATACACTAAAGTCAATGCACAAAATAGATTCGTTTGAACAAATTTCTGCATGTTTCTCGCATATAATTCAAAAGTATGAAACTCATGACACTGTCTTTTAATAAACTGAATAAAAATTAAGTCATTTCTTTCGGATAAACTAATGATTATTCAATTTAGCAATCAACACAGTCCGAATTTCAAACATATTCAATCATACAATAAATTTTCCTTGCATATAAAGAAAGCAAAATGGGATTTACGTAAAAATTAGTCAGAACTCGGTCAGACCAGCAAACGATAAGCAAAGCAACCTGAGTAGATTTTGCGTATAAAAATGACACTAGAAAATCCTGTTTGTACTAACAAAGTCTAATAGTGAAAAAAATTCAGAAATTCGTTTGATCAAATTTCTATATTTTTCTTGCATATAATTCAAGAGAATGAAGCTGAAGACAGTGTCTTTTGGAGAAATTAATTATTATTCAATTTACTAAGCAGTACGTACATTCCGAATTTCAAACATATTCAATCATACAATAAATTTTCCTTGCATTTAAAGAAAGCGAAATGGGATTTACATAAAAATTAAACAGAACTCGGACAGACGATAAGATAAGGAAAGCAACCTGAGAAGTTTCTACTTATAAAAATCATACTAAAAAATCCTCAGATATGAAAAATACAATATATAATTCAAGAGTATGAAGCTCAGGACAGTGTCTTTTAATAAACTGAATAAAAATTAGTTCATTTCTTTCGGAAATATTAATTATTATTCAATTTAGTAAGCAACACAGTCTGAATTCCAAACACATCGAATGCATACTAAAGAAAATGAAATAATTCGATCAAATTTATGATGAATTTTTCATAAATTTACTTGTTTCCAGCATGAATTTAAAGAAAGCAAAATAGGATTTACATAAAAATTAATTTGAACTCAGACAGACCATCAGACGATAAGCAATGCAACCTGCATAGATTTTACGTATGAAAATGAGACTAGAAAATCCTCAGATATGAAAAGTACAAGTAAAGTGAAAAAAAATCAGAAATTCGTTTGATCAAATTTCTACATTTTTCTCACATATAATTCAAGAGTATGAAGCTGAGGACAGTGTCCTTTAGTAAACTGAATAAAAATTAGTTCGTTTCTTTCGGAGAAACTAATTATTATTCAGTTTACTAAGCAACACAGTCTGAATTTCAAACACACCGAATGGATACTAAAGGAGATGAAATATTTCGATCAAATTAATGATGAATTTTTTACAAATTTACTTGTTTCCTGCATGCATTTAAAGAAAGCAGACCATCAGACGATAAGCAAAGCAACCTGAGTAGTTTATAGGTATAAAAATCACACTAGAAAATCCTCAGATACGAAATGTACAAACAAAGTAAAGTGAAATTCGTTTGAACAAATTTCTATATTTTTCTTGCATATAATGCAAGAGTATAAATCTCACGACAGTGTCTTTTAATAAACTGAATAAAAATTAGTTCATTTCTTTTGGCGAAACAAATTAGTATTCAATTTACTAAGCAACACAGTCTGAATTTCAAACATATTCAATCATACAGAAGTAAATAAAATAATTTGATCAAATAAAAATGATAATTTTTTTTTACAAATTTACTTATTTTCAGAATGCATTTTTTTCCCTGGATTTAAAGAATGCTAAATGAGATTTACATAAAAATTATTCAGGACTCGGATAGACTTTTAGACGATAATAGAAGAATCATTAGTATATTCTACGTAAATAAATCATACTGGGAAATTGTCAGAAGTGAAAATTAGAATCATATTGAATTATTTTCTGAATGCATTTTCCACTGCAAGATACAAACTGAGATTTTTGTAAAATTGGTCAACCGCAAACCGCCACCGAACATGAAAAATCTATTAAGCAAATTATACGTATAAATGTATCACAATTGTAAACCATCAGGACTGGAAATACGGTAATTAAGACCCAACTAACTTGAAAGAAAAATTAATCTTAAAAATTTTCTGCAATTTATTGGTATTTAATTTACTCATTGACAGTTAACTATAATTGTCAAATATTTCTTCGTAAGGGGGATGGTGAATTCCTAATAATTAATAGCTCTTGTCATTTTCATGACAGAATCAATGAATTTTAAATTAAAAATTACAACCTTCAAAATTCTAAGAATTAAATAAAGTAAAAATTGAAAAAGATATAGTCAAATTTGTTTTGATTTTAGTTTGTTTTAATACATTATTGTATGTGTTTTTATTTTTATAATATAATTCAATATTTATTTTACGCTATTTAGACTATAAATCAAATGACTTCTTAATTTACTTATATAGGCATATACAATGTTAAATGGGTGATGGTTAGGTATTCACAAAAGCAAACCGAAATATTTGAAATATATTTTTAATTTTTTTTTTTTTGAATGATAAACATCAAAATGAACCAAAAATCTTATGGAAATGAATCACATTAAAAAATATCAGCATTCTCATAAAACAGGCATGATTATAATTTGCCGATGTTGATGAAGACTCAAGGAAATTTATCATTGTCTCTAAAAGGACGCCATACAGAGAGAGCGATTCCACAAAAAACAAAATAAAAAATAAAAAAAAAAAAAAAATCATAAACAACTGAAAAAACACAACGAATACATTAATTTTTGTATATAAAACAAAAAAAAAATCTCTGAATTAGCGAGTAAATTTGTAAATTTTGTAATCATAAAAATTGTAAATTTTTTAAAACAAACTACCCCTAGTTGGATTTTCGCTTTTGGTAAGGTATAAACCTATTTTTTATTTGTTTAAAATTAATTTAATTTTTTTTTTTTAAATGATACATAGTGTATATAATCAGATTTTTAATGTTAGAAGCAAATTTTTAAAAACAATTTCTTAATGATAAATGCTGTAAATATAAAAAAAAAAAAACCAACAATCATTAAAATATTTGTTATGAAAAGAAATTTTTTTAATTTATTTAACCTATTTGTTTGCCTTGTAAATTTCTGTACTTTATTTTTTCATTATCTAAAATTCTGTCTTTTTTAAAAACTACTATTCAATTCTTAAATTTATTAACACATTGTTAAAACTCTATTTTTTTTTTTTTTTTACTACTCTGATCAAAATTAATTTCTTTTGTTGAACATTTTTAAAATGTGATTTTAAAAATGTTTGTTTTTTAAATGGAATTAGTATTTTTTTTTTTTACTTTAAATCGAATTTGAAATTCAATTTTTTTTTTTATATTCTTTTACTTTCTGAGTCTGTCTATTAGAACCCTAATACATTTCTTTTTTACATTACTTTCTATATAACTTTTGTCTCTCTATATTGCTACTCTTTCACTATCTTTATCTTTATCTCTTTCTCTATCTTGATCTATATATATATATCACTTGCTTTTTTTAAAAAACAAAATTCTAAATTCTATTTTATTTTTTATTCTTATATTTTCTAAAAAATTACCTCTCTTTCTTTCTCTCTCTCTCTTTATCTTTCTCTCTCTCTCTCTCTCTCTCTCTCTCTCTATCTCTCTCTCTCTCTCTCTTTCATTCTCTTTAGTTCTCTCTGTGTCTGTCAATATCTTTACCCACTTTTTTCATTTCTCTATCCATTTGATTCTCATACAAATACTGTTTCATATTTTAAAATATTTTTAAAAACTATTTTAAAGAAATTGTAATAAACATAATAATAAACAGTTACAAAAAATACACAAAATTTTAAAATGTACAAAATAAATATGCTAAAAATCAATATTCACACACAATCATAGGTTGGATAAACATAAGTCAAAATAATTTGCTTCATCATATTTTGCTATTTTGAAATAATTATTGTATATTTTTTTTTTTTAATTTTTTTAAAAATTATTTTATTCAAAATTTTCTCCATATACCATTTTATATAAATAATATCATAATCATTATTCTTATTATTATAATTATTATTAATAATTTTATAAATATATAAATATTTTAGGTAAATATTATATTGTTGAGTGTGTAAATCAATTTTAATTTTAAACAAACATAAAATTAAAAAATAAAAATACATGTTAATTTTCTAAAATGGAAAAATTGCATGAATTTTTTAAAAAGTAAAATTTATTTTATATAATAAAGAAAAATCATTAAAAAAAAATTATATTTTTTAAAAATAACGAATTTTTCGTTAAACTGACCCGGATATGGTGAGTTTATAAATTTATCGTTTCGTCAATTAGACGTCCATACAAAGATTTGACGTCCAAAAAATAAATACAAACTGATTCTTGAGGTAATATTATGAAGTTATTATAATTGTCAAAATTCTAAGGATTCCATTCATTTAGAAAAAAAATGATTGTATAAAAGACATTTTGTACATGTCGTGTCTCATTATGGTAGATTTAAATAAAATATCGCTTACCTCAAGCATTTGATACCATCGAATGAGAAATTCATACGTAATACAGTTATTTACTGAGGTCGTTCTTAAATATTAATGAAATAGGCGAATAAGTAGATGGCATTTGAACAACATTAAATTACAAATTTGCAGCACAATATCGATTAAATTATATGAAATATTATTAAAATTTGCCGAAACAATAATTTGGTTAATAGCAAATGCATTTCATTGTACAATAAGCTATTGCATATGCACCTTGATATGCACCTACTTGAACAATTTAAAAATTGTGTTTTCTTTATGAAAATTAATCATTTCACTTAAAACGATTTAATTCAAGTTTTTAGCAAATTTTAACGAACAAGAAGTAGAATATTCTTTCTTTTCTTTATCTTTTTTCTCAATTTTTTCAAATAAAAGACCGAAAATAATTGCCAAAATTTCTGGTTAAACTTAGCGGGTGTATTTATCTATCCATTGAAATAAATTTATAAAAAATTGTACATTTTAAAAATAACTAATCTTAAACATACTAACCAAATTGAAGGTGAATTTACATGTTTCTATTTTAAGATTCTTGTCGTGATTTCACTTGCTGATAATTTTGTCAAAGTAAAAATCATGTCAAGATGACACCCAAAAGAGAGAAACATGAAAATCTGGCTTTATTAGTTTGCCATATATACTGTAAATATACGTACAAAAAAAAAAAAAAAACAGAAAATAAAAACTCCTATTTAATATTTAAAATTAAAAAGAAAAAAAAAAAAAAACAAATTATTAATCACCATAAAATAGGTAATGAATCCACTTGATGCAATTTGTGATGTAAAACGTCCGGATGCAGTTTGTGTAAGCAATTTAAAGAATTCGGTTAAAACTGATAAGGGTGTCTTAGTTGAACGTCCTGATGTTAAAATATTTTTACCATTCCGATTTTACTTTTATCGTCCCGAAGAATTATTCGAACCGAATACATATAATAGGTATTTGGTAGCACCAGGCGGAGATCATCTCATATCCTTGATTGGTAAAATTTAATAATTTATATAACAATAATAAATTCAATAATTAATAAAATTTTGATCATTCCATTATAAAGATGAAATATCATATGTTTCACCACCGGCACCAATGATTTCACAAATTGACGATATTTCACCGGAACAATTTTGTAATGGTGATAATCGTCCACCAGAATGTGGCCTAAATTGTATGTGCACCCATAAAATTGATATACCATTAAATGCAATTGTTGAAGTTGTTTTAGTCGATGAAGGTATCATATTTTATATTAAAAATAACTATTCTACTTTTATTAATTATGAAAAATTTCAATAAACTTTTATTATTTTATTTAGTTCAACAGACCAATTTAAGTCATCCATTTCATTTACATGGTACATCATTTCATGTAATTGGTATGGGTAGATCACCCGATACAAATGTTAAGAAAATTAATTTAAAACATGCCCTTGATTTGGATCGTCGAGGTTTATTAAATCGTAAATTTGGTAAACCACCATTAAAGGATACAATTGCAATTCCAAATAATGGTTATGCTGTACTTCGTTTTCGGGCAGATAATCCAGGTGAGTGTGGTTTTTTTTTTTCAAAAATCAAAAATTTGGTGCAATTATGTAAAATTGGTAAAGGTATTTGTTTCTTAATTACATTTTAATTAATTTTATAATTTAAATTTCAGGGTATTGGCTATTCCATTGTCATTTCCAATTTCATATTGTAATCGGTATGAATTTAGTTATTCATATTGGTACTCAAGCAGATTTACCACCAATACCAAAAGGTTTTCCAACATGTGGACATCATCTACCGCCAATTAATTATCATTAATTTTTGTTGTTGTTTTTTAAGAATTTATTTTTTTTTTTTTAATAAGCTACGAAATGAGGATAAATACAAACGCAGAAAATTGAAAAAACTAAAATGAATTTATTAATTTTAATGTCAACCAAATTTTTTAGTTTACTTACAAAATTTAAGTTTAATTTAAAATTAATTTCCTTGAAATACAACCCACCACCCATCCACGATATTCGATATTCCGTTGAACAATATAGTTTTTGAGCCGACAACCTTTTGTTGGTTAACTATTCCAGCCAATGTCCTTATAACATAATGCAATAAAAATTTTTAAGGTTTCACAAAAATTGGGTACAAGTTAGAATAGATACCGGGGATAGTTTTTTTTGTTGTTAATACAATATTGCAACGATTTCATGTACATCCCCTAAATGAACTATTTCAGTAGCAGATTTAGTACCGTCCAGTTTTAATATTTCAAGCTATCATAAAAAACTTTCAGAAATTCTATTTTAATTATAAAATTGTTCAATAATAAACAGTAATAGATTTCCAAACATTATTTCCTGTCCTTCCTGTTCAATTTTAACCCTTAAGATCTAGAGTTTAAGTATAATTTATTATTATTTATATAATTATTTAGTTTAATTTAAAAAATATAATTTTTATTTTGTTCATATACATTTTTTTGTAAATAATCTAAAATATTTTTTTAAAAAAAAACATGGTGCATAAATAAGTTAATTTATAAAATGCAATATTTGTACAGTCAATTAATTTATTACAATAAGATGATTAATATGTAAATTGAAATGATAATAAAATGAAATTATATCATGATCTAATCTTTGTATATTTTCCAGTTGTTTACTCTTTTATTTTGAACAAATTGTGATGGGCAACATGGGACATCAACGACCGTCATTGTTCCTGATGTGTAGCCAATATATATTCACTTCATTCAACATCTTACCATATGGTCTCTACATCTTACCATATGTCTTCTACTGCCCCAAGTGTATTCCTTACGGTATCATAGATCGGACGAGAGATCCGAGAATCTACACAAATTTACGTATTCAAATGTTTCTCAAATTTAGTGTATTAATACTAATGGATACTTGTTGTGCATGATTATAAAAATTATTTTATTTCTAAACCCTGCTCTAACATACCTGCTCGCCTGATACTAACTTTTAAAAACTGTGGTTTTGTACTGATACGAGTATCAGAATATATAATAATGAAATATGGAAACTATTTAATGAGGTACTTTTTCTGCTTCAGGGTTAAAATATTCCATTTCTGAAACCTGAAGCAAAACAGGTGGTTTAATTTATTTATTATTGATACGAGTATCAGAATATATAGTAATGAAATATGGAAACTATTTAATGAGGTACTTATTCTGCTTCAGGGTAAAAATATTACATTTCAAAACCCTGAAGTAAAACAAGTGGTTTAATTAAAGTATTAATACCTTCAATATTGTTTCGGTTTACCTGATACAAAAAATTTAAAAACACTTGTTTGTTTTTTGCATTGATGCGTAGACAAAATATTCAATATCTAAATCCTGTAGCAAAACAGGTGGTTTAATTTACTTATTATTCACATCCTATGTTAATATTTTAGAATTTGAGAATTTTCAACATTTGTTAACTATAGACAGACATTCCATCAGCAACTTTTATTACTCAATCAATCAGTATATTATTCAATAATTTAATTAAACCATTATATGAATCTGCTTCTCTTTGTAAGGATATTCAATTGAGACTAATAATAATAGAAATATTATGTTTCAATGTATATTTATTTAATTTATTTTATCATTATAGCACTATTTTAAGGGTAGGTAAAAACACAATTCATTGATTAATTTTGCAAGTAAATATTCATCAAAAAAAAAATTACCAACTACAATATATGTACTACTTATATATCATGGTACAACTAGGCATTGTAACTTTGATATTTATATGCATTTATTACTTTTGCATGACAATAATCAATCCAATCAGCATCAACATAAATTGAATCATACAAATTATCCGGTTCATTTAAAATCCTATGTGAAAATGCAGGCTGATATGGTGTCACATCCGTACACGTATCCATATATATATTATTATTTTGCCACTTTATTATATCCAAATGTGATGTTTTCGGTTCAATGTAATCTCTATCCGTTACAAAACTTCTACTTCTATTTAATGGTGACCTATAACTATAATAATAATAATAATGAAACAAATGCATGTCAATAAATATGTTTTAGTTAAATAAAGTTTTATTAAATTTAATTGATCCCACACTTTTGCAAACAGACTAGTATCTGTTTATGGAGTAATGATGGTCTGAATTAAGATCAACCATTCTGATGAGTTAAATTTTAGACCAACTACACACTTCATTTCCACAAGATATTTTCTAAGGTGGCTTTGAATTTTTGGCCGCAGATTGTATATGAGAATGACATCAACCTGTGGCTTATATTAACTCACATGATTTGAAACCTGAAATGTTGGTACAGGTAACACAGAAATTTAAAAGATATAAGATGTTCTTCGGCTGAACGATAATAGGTGAAGGGAA
>JANSTX010056299.1:11483-25510 GCA_027564355.1 Penthetria funebris
TGAGAGGACATACTTAAAATGTATAAAACTAAACACACTAATACGAATAGGGTTATAGTCAATTGGGTAAAGAGGTTGGGAAAGAATACAAAACGAAATAAACTGATAAACTTCGAAAAATATTGCAAACCACTTACAATAATCTGTGAATAATATGAGAGCGATCCTAACCGTCTGATAAGAAAACCGAACGAAAAATTCTACAGAATTCAATCCAGTAATAGCAGTTTAATTACAAAATACACGCACAAACACAAAGTATTTTATTAGGCTGCAGAATATGTCCATGATTCTGATTGCACAGTATTTAGAGAAGACCGACGATACGATGATTTCTGATGATTAAAAGGGTATCGACTCCCTAACGAATAACTTAAATAAAAAAAAAAAATAATAATTTAAAATTATAAAATTTTCATTAACCACTTACCGAACATTTATCTCTTTTTCAGAATTACTCGATTCTTTTCTCGTAAATTCCTTTGGCATTATCATAAATTCAATTGGTTGTTTCTTATCCAAACTATTACTAAAATTTCCATTAGTAATTTTATTACTATTAACCATAACAACCCGTTTTGATCCTCTTACCAAACTTGGTTGTCGACGTACCCAATAAATACCACCAATGATACCAATTATTAAACTTAAAAACAATGCTAATGCTATCATTCCAATTGCAAATGTTTTATCGGCTGTCGATAACCAAATTTCAATAGAATCATCATGATAAAAATGAGATTCGCAATTGAAAATTGACGTTGTATTGGAATTTTTTTGCATCGCACAAAATAAATAGGCTCGATTTAATTGAAAGTCGAAAATTGGAACTACATTTTTTAAATTATTGTAGCAATTAATTATTGGATTATAATCGACAAATTGTTCCGACCATAATAAAAATAATGTATCTCTTAATTGAATTGTGTCATTAAAGAGTGTAGCACATAATTCCGAACCGATTAAATTAATTTCAAATTTAAGATTTCTTGGTGCTAAATAAATGGTACTCGGTAAATTTCCATATTTTTTATTACTATTAGAACATTGAACTGCACTTTCATTTATAATTTGATCATCTTCTTCACTACTACTGCTGCTACTGCTGCTACTGCTGCTACTGCTGCTACTGGTAATGTCGCTATTGGTATTAGCACTGGTAATACTACTAGTACTATCACTAGTAATACTACTGGTACTACTAGTAGTACTATTATTACTATCATCATTAATATTATTTTGTGTAGTTGTAGTGTTTACATTTGATATTGTTGTGGCTTCCGTTGGATTAACAGCGGGACACATATTTAAATCAGTTGAATTAATTAATACACCCTTATGTGCTAGATTATCACAAATAATACTGTCAATGAATAAATTTGGTTGCTCACATACAATTTCTCTTAATTCCATTAATTGACAATCACATACCCATCGATTACTACTTAAATCAATTTTATACAAAGATATTAAATTAAGTAAAAAATATTCTGGCAATGTTGTCAATTGATTGTTACTTAAATCAATACGTTGTATTGAAGAAGCCACACAATCAAATGCACCCTTATTAATTGATGTTATTTTAGAATTTTGCAAATATATTGCATTAACATTTATTGTACCACAAAATGTGGCCGAATTTATGGTATTTCCAAAATTGCTATCGGTTAACTCAAGTGTTCTTAATTCGGGAAAATAGCCTGTACCAGTTAAATTATTAATTGATAGTACTGTGTCGGTATTACCAACAAATTTTAATAATTGCAATGTTTGTGAAACATCGTCCAAAATGCATGGTTCAATTGTTTTAAGTTTTGTAAAAGTGGTCATTTGTAATGTTAAAAGTGATTTAAGTCCTGAAAATATTCCACATTGTAAATGTTCAACCATCATTTTTGATAGCACCAATTTATTAATTGAATAAAATTTTGATTCATTAAATGAATTCGGTTCAATTTCTTTGACATTATCATCCCTTATATTTAATGAAGTTAGTGAAATATTTGCTTGTAACCAATTTTGTGATAATTTTCCACTTAAAAATGGACATGATGAATCTAAATGTAAATTATGTTGACAAAATGCGTCAATTTGCTGTAAAAATTTATAATATAAAAGAGGTTCATTTATATATAAATTATTGAAAACTATTCGAATATAAAAATTGTCTTTTCTTCAAATACTTACTGTTGTAGATAGTAATTTTTCAATTTCAATACCAATTTCTTCACCAGGCAGAGGATGCATACATGCTAATCTGCACTTATCCATGTAATCGCATAAACCAAAATATGATGAAAAATTATTTCGCTTTAAGGTAACACTTAAATGAAAATAATTATATTTTATTATATAATTTAAAAGTTTCTAATTTATTTATACGTAAACTCTAGTGCGCTGATCTTCGAACTGTAAGAATTTATGAAGTTATTAATAGAGACCAATATTTCAATTAGGTTGATTGGTTGGGATATAGTTGTAGATCCGTTCAGACTAAAGGTGGACACCAATTAGCATATTGGTCCTATTTTAATACCACAATATCGTGAACGTTAGTATGGCATTAATAAATGTTAACAATTCTTTTGGCGTTCGAGTTGCAATTTCTGATAAATCAACTACTGTATGCCTGCTCAGCAGTCTATACATTTGCTGAAAAAGAACGGAAGGTCGGAAGGTATATGTACAGTAAGTTCTCAACAGTTTTTCTTTTTCTTATATCACAGTCTGTTAAAAGAAACCGACAAGAACTTCAAACATATTGAATTATGTACGAGAAAAATGCAGGATTTTGATCAAAATAACAGCAATTTTCTCACTTGATTTTTCTTTCTCACTTTTCATTTATTTCGTATCTTTGAAAGCCACGGAAAATGCATTAGAAAACTAGGAAATTTTTAAAATCTGTTTAAAATTTTGTCTTTGTTTCTGATAAATTAAACAAGAATTAGTTTCTGCAAATGAAATAAACTAATTTTTCTTCAGTCTATCAAAAGTCCTGTGCTTGTTGAATTATATAAATGCAAGATTTTGATTAAAATAATTTCTACATTTTTCTCACTTGATTTTGCTTTTCCACTTTTCATTTCTGGTTTTCTTTGTGAATTATTTAGGTAGAATTTACTCAGGATGCCTCGCCTGTCGTCTGAAAGTATTCCCAAGCAGTGAATAAATGTTATGTAAATCCCATACATTGGAAAACAAATAAATTTTTGAAAAATCAGATCAGATCCTAGTAATTTCCTTTGTATTTTTCAATGTGTTTGAAATTCTTTATGTGTTTCTGATAAATTAAATAAAAACTACTTTCTAAAAATTAAATACACTAATTCTACTAATGTCTATTAAAAGACACCTTCCTAAATTGCTTATTTCATATTTTGGACTGAACTATATTGTAACAGATAGATTCTATTCATCTGATACCATATGAAACATGAAGGCAAATAAAAAAGAGCTAATAAGTTGGCGTTGAAATTATATATATCATAGATGGTGATCCTTACAGTGGTTTCAGGTTCTATACATAAATAACACAAAAAATCCCTACTCCAATAGGATTATATAGGTAAATTGCTTAAGGAGTCCAATACCAGTATTAAATTACAATGAAGTTTGGATACTGGTTGGCTTTAGTGTATTACATAAGTTTAATTACTAGATAAACATGAGTTTCATTACAAGATAAATAGATTGTATCATAATTTGCAAGATTGTCTTAAAGGTTTCAATTGTTTTTAGTGATCATCAACTGGATGGTTTGAAAATTTTTTCGAGCTATAGATATCCTTGTTCTCTTATCTTTACTCTGTTCAGAAAATATAACGAAAACATGGATTTTTGGAACATTTAAACGTATACCTCTAAAAAACAAAAAACTTTATTTAATTCATATAAAAACTATATTCCATTAAAAGATAAAGAGTAGCTTTTAGTGATAAAATTAAATAAAAATACATACCCCCTGCCCAAAAATAAAACTAATCTGTCACAGTATGATTTATCATGGTATTTTCATGATGATTAACCAAAACTTTATTTTCATTAAGATACGAAACAATGCATAGATTATGCGATTTCCTTTAAATAGATTAACATATTGCGATTGGATATAATATACATATTTTGAGGCCTCATTTTTGCACTAAAGTAGCCCCTGGGCAAATAAAGTGACATACTATACCACTTAAAGTCGGTCAAACAAACTTTGTTGAATCAGTGTCATCAATAGATACTTTCCGGATGATACATTTCAATTTTGAAATTGAAAATATCTCATGGACGCTTAAATACATATACTCATGGATTAGCCTCAGTGCAAAGCGTTTATAGTTACAGTATATGCATTATATTTTCGCTTGAAGAGCAAGTTCCTGACTACTTATTGATAAAGCCTAAAGTTATGTTTTCCTGGTTCAATTTTTAAGAAAATTGTTAAAATAATGCATATTTTTATAATTTTGAAGATCTGTATCAGAAGAGCAGTTTATATAGTCTATGGATTTTCCCTTATAGCTCAAATTCCTACCAGTCTTTAACCATTTTTTGTTATATAATATCACCATGTAGTTATGTTTGTATTATAATTTCGAAGTTATGTATCAGAAGAGAATAACTAAAGAAGCACAAGGTTTTTCATAACTGAGGTTTATTCTTTCCATAATTCATGTAAAATTATGATTACAATGTAGAATTCAATAATCAAGATAGGTCATATTCACAATGATTGCATTTCTCCCCTTTTGTTGGTTTGTAAACAAAACTGATAACTTTTGATTAACAATGTCATTTAATTCGATAATATATATTAGCATATATGGATATATTTACTATATTTACTTTACTAAGTGCAATTATATATAGAGAAGTACGATAGTTTATCAATCAGACAACTGTTCCAAAAATCTATAGAATCAGGTCATTCTGTAAAATCTATTGAAATGATTTGACGAAGATACCAATGTAAACTTCTAATTACTGATATATTCGTAGATTTACAAAAATTAAAAATTATTAAAAATACTGCGTCTTTGCTAATGTTCTGTATATGAAAATATCATTTAACGCAAAGTTCTACTAAGCTTTACGAAAATAGCGAAGAAAAAATATTACAAAATCAATTCCATAATTATAGGATTGTATTATTATTAAGTGTATATTTAAAAGTTTTACCAATAGTCACATTTATTAAAAATATTCTGATAATTGTATGGAATAGGTCAGATTTAATATCGTAAGTATGAACATATTTAAAAATTCATTTAACGTGACTACCAATGTATTAATACCGAGAGGAGTTACAGATTGGTTGAGTAAACTCGATGATGGTCACTGCATTTGTCACCAATGTTATTCTATATTAGCTGTTTTATACTCACGTTGTAGTAATATTCGTGTCATCAGTTGCCATATCATTATCCATTCTTGTTGTATTCACCATAACAATTGCAAATAATAATGCAAATATAAGAACACAAAATACAGCTGACATTATACGATTCCACTTTTCATTCCATTGTTGAAATTTAAACCATCTAATAGAAATGTTTATAAATTTTTTTTTTTTTTTGATGTTTTCTGGGATTTTAATTAATTTTTTTTTTTAACTCCTTTTAATTACTTTTTTTTTTTCAAGCAATTAAAAGATTATATAAAATTTATTTAAGAGAAATATTTTAATTTAAATGCTTATCTAAACAATACTGGATTAGAATATAGTTATCAATAGGAGATTACATAAAATATGAGACAATAAAACGTACCCGTCCTTAGATTTTGGTTTAACTTTGTCTACTTTAAATTTACCCTTTTTAAACATTAAATTGAAATTTCTTTAAAATTAAAATTCCTGCTTAACCACACCGATATTGTCATTAATTTGTCCTCTTATTTTAAAGAAATGAAAAACACAATAAAATTAACACACTACGTTCCTCCACAGTATGATAAAAACTGGTCTAACAATAAAACATCAACATTTATCAGAAACCAAAAAAAAAAAAAATAAATAAAAAAATAAATAAATAAAACAGAAAAAACCTAATTATCATTTATTTTATCATAATTTATCTAATTGATGATATTTGTAAGTAAGTAATTTCGACATAGATTACATTATATACTTTAGCATATTTGCATGTACATGAACAGTATGGAGCAGTACTCACTCATTATTGCGTTTTCCGCTGTTTACGAAAAATGGATAATCTTTAAAAATCAGTCATGTATATATGTATATAGTATTTGGAATCACATATAGACAATGGTCCGTACCAAGATAGCATTGATGTTCTAAAGGTGAAACGAACAATTGAGCAACACCAACCGACAAGTTTGTAAACTATTTAATAGAAAATAGGAAACTTAGAGCTAGATATTTGGAATCACATATAGACAATGGTCCGTACCATTTTAACATTGATGTTCTAAAGGTGAAACGAAATATTGAGCAACACCAGCCAACAAGTTCGTAAACTATTCAATAGGAAATTTAGTCCTAGATATTTGGAATCACATATGGTCAATGGTTCGTACCATTTTAGCTTTGAGGTTCCAATAATGGAATAAAAAATTGAGCAACATCAGCCAAAAAGTTCGTAAACTATTCAATAAGCAATAGAAAATAGAAGATTTAGTCCTAGATATTTGGAATCACATATATTCAATGGTCCGTACCATCTTAGCATTGTCGTTCTAAAGGTGGAACGAAAAATTGAGTAACACCAGCCGATAAGTTTGTAAACTATTCAATTAGTCATAGTAAACAGAAAATTTGTCCTATTAATTAACTAAACTTATTACGTTTAATGCAGAAATCAGAAAAGCTGACTATAGTAGACTTTTCGGAAAAAAGGCAAAGTTAAAGTTTTTAATTATTTGAGCATTGCACTTAAACTGCGAGAAAAATGATTACTAAAACTCGTTTGTAATGGACTTAATACTTCAAGAATAAAATTGTAGTGTAGTATAACTATTGAAATCCACAGAGGCCGATCTATTGTGATCAAAATTCTTGATATCTTTGGTGGATGAAAATGAAACTATAGTTTTGTTTTATTAAAAAATAGGCATTTTTAAGTGATTTTTATATTCCTTTGTCCTCATTCATTGCAAATTTAATGCCTTTTGTTGACTTCTGTAATAGATAGTCACTCAACAAAGGAGTTCTTCTCAGGTTTGAATTATTTTTGCCGTTTTATAAAATGCATTATTTAACAATGTGTGAATTTTTCAAACTATTTATAACTATATTGAAATAACTATATCCTAGTTCCCAGACTTATGGTACAGTCATTTGAAAAATCTATCAGCCCTTCGTGTATACCAGGAAAATGGGTATGATTGATATTTGACATAAATTACGGATAACTAAAGTGATGATTCTGGTAATGAATAACTAGTAAAGTATTTATTTAAAAATTAACCGAATATTGAAAAAGGTAAATGTAGTCTTAAATGCCAGTAAATAAAACCTAGAATTGTTCCATTAGCATTCCATTATATTATAAGATATATACAACATCCCAGGAGTGTAGATATAGATACAGCAATTTTCAACAATCGTTGAAATATAATATAGCATCCTTATTCTCGTTGATTCTAAGGAAGCTATATAGTTTGTTCCGTACGGGATCACAATGATTCAATAATAAATTCTAGAATATTTAAATTTCAAATCATAATTTATTAAATGAAATATATTTGTTAATTATTATGCATTAGTTGAGTGACATTCGTCACAAAATTTATGAATACGATCGTTATTTGTGCGAATAATCTTTTGTTGATTGAAATCAGTAGATTGTTTTGAACGTCTTTTTGGTGGTAACGGTGGTGGAAGCACATTCGAAATACTTTCCATATTTTGATTCACATTATTCCAATTATCATTACTTGTATCCCTTTTACTTATACGCCATTGTAATAGTTGATAGTGTGTTGGTTTTACCGCTGATATATAAGTTCTATTACTAACTTGACTACAATCGGATACACTACGTCTGAATGGTCTGTGAAATAATTTCAAATAAAATTACGTGATTAATTCCAATGAACACAACTTTTGACAATTATAATATATCCCGTTTCATTTGATTGTGCATCAGCATTCATTTTTGGCGCTGAAATTTAGGGGGCTACACTTTTATAAATTAGCACTTTTTTTAATTTCTATTTATTGAAAATCTTGATTTCCGTTCTATTAATTGGAAAAATTTTGGATGTCAAAAAGTTATAAATATTTTAAACATATATTAAAATTCTCATATGGCAGAATGTTCTTTCTTTGTCACAAAATTTCGCTATGTTTGAGTTATTAGAGGAATCTCATGAAGTTTATAAATCCTGTAAATGTATATGTAAAATTGACGATTTCGGACAAGATAATGATGCTATTGATTTTTGATTCAAAAGGTAAAAATAAATTTTAAAAATATTATACAATATAACATTTGAATAATAAGTCTGAGTGGATCATTTTAGTTCCGACTGGATCATTATACTGTATTCTTCCGAAATTACGTCGAAAGACTTTGACGTAGTTAAATATTTAAAATAAGTTAAAGATTAATAACAATAATAGAACAAATACGTCGTGATTCATAAGAATATTTGGATATTTTAAAATATTGCATTTTCCATGGATCCACTAGAGTGGGATTTAATAAATTTGTGTATCAAAGAAATTGATTTGAGGATATCATCACATATAGTTTGAATAAAGAATACAATCAAATTCAATTGTAATATTAAATCTTTAAAGATTCATATCTTCTTGTCCTGAAAACAAAAAATACTTACAATTTATTTCCCGTTGCCGTAATAATCTTACGATTAGCGACAATACCACCAATATTTTTGTCATATAAAGTTGAAGATGGTACATTTGCGATATTGCCAATGCTCGTATTATTATTAACATTATTATCAATTATATTATTGGCATTATTATTAATTGAAATTCTATGTCTATTTCGTCGTCGCTTGCAAATCTTTAGCCAATGTGGTTTTCTAACAACAATGCAAATTCCAATAGTCAGGCCCGTGAATGTGGCAACAATTATTCCAATTGCTAATAAATAAATAACTAAAGGACTATAATAATGATAGTTGGCATTATTTTCTGAAACAATTTGTTGTGGTCTTATTTGCTTTGCAAATGGTATACAATTTTGTGGTGAAACATTAACACTATCCTTTTGCATTAGACAAAATAAATAGAATGAATTTGTCTCCAATTTGTCAATGAAAATACTGGTTTTTAATTTATTTACACAATGAATTTTATCATTAAGTATAGTAAATTCTACGTTGTCATTGTCCACACATGTCTTAGTATTAAACCATAGTAGAACTAAATCATCTAGGGGTTCATCAATTTCAATGATTACATCACAATTGACATCCTCTTTTATCTTAAACAATTTTGAACGTTTGGTAATGTAAACGGAATCCTTTTTCGGCGGTGGCTTCATTTGTCCCCTTGAATTGTTATTGTCACTTATTTCATCTATTGATTGATTATTTGGTATTTTACCACTAATGTGATTATATTCGACGGTAATATTTTCTAACATTTTTCCAATTGTTCGTGCAGCTTCACAATTACTACAAGATAAATCAATAATTGATGTTTCATTTTCATATTCATCTTGAATTGTTGTTAAATTACTATTACAAAAAATTGCAGTTGATGTTGTCTCTTCATATTGGGTATTAATTTGAGTTGTTGTTCCTGTTGTTGTTGTTGTTAACGATAGTGATGTTGTACAACTTGATAATGTTGATGGTGACGATGATGACGGTGTTGAAACTGACGTAATATGTGTATTTTCTTCACAAAATTCCGTTTCATTAATTAATCTATTCATTAAATTTGTGCATTTTATTACACTGAGAAAATGTTGTGGCTTCACAATGACATAGTACTGTAATTCTTTTAATTGACAATCACAGTGCCACGGATTTAAATCCATAATTAATTTGAAATGTAATTTTTCGTTAAAATTTTCAAATAATCCCATTGGTAATGTTTTCAAATTATTTCCACTTATATCAATTTTCTCAATTGTTCGCATAATTGTGTTAAATGAGCCATCGCCAATCGATTGAATATTTGAATGTGACAAAAATAGACTCTTAACATCCCATAGTCCAGAAAATGTTTCGTTATCAATTGAATTTAATAGATTATTACCACGAAGTGATACAGTTTCTAATTTTATTAAAGCCGTTGTTCCAGTTAAATTTTTGAAATTTATTATAATTTTATTTTCTTCAAATTCCAGATTTGTCAATGAATTACATTCATCCAAAAGATATTCATCAATTTTTGTTATGGCCGAATTTGTAATCACTAAGAATTTTAATGATTGCAACTCCTTGAATAGACCATATTGTAGATGATCAAAACCAATATTATTAAATCTTAATTTTGACATACTTTTAAATGTGGCACTTTGAAATGCATTTAAATCAATTGTTTTAATGTATCCACCGTCTAAAATATTTAATTCGCTTAATTCAAGTTGTTCTATTTGTAACCAATTTTCATTTAATTTATTATCTGGATAATAACAAGCATTTATGGTTAATATTAAATTAGTTTTGCATTTATTTGACTGAAAATAAAATAATTAATAAATTTATTTATATATCAGATCCATTTTCATAATAGAATTTCTAGTATAGACATAAATGGGTCCAGGATTTCTACAATTCGATGGTAATTTGTTGCGCAATTCTTTAGTTCTGAACTCTCTCGGAACGCATATCCATTCAAAACAACTATAGAATGAGCTAAAAACGCGGCCAAAAATTTCGGGACATGATGTGCTTCCTGAATTGTATGGGCTGCAGGCTTTTAAATCAAATGTTCAAAAATTCCTGCGTTATTAGCAAATAAAAAGTTATTTTGTGTTTTGACCATTAAAGGGTAGTCACTCCCTAAAAAATAATTTTAGTGCAAAAAAAAAATTTAAAAACATCAATGGTAATCAAAATTCTAAGAAATATAATTACAGATATAAAATTAAAGGAAGAATTCACGATGGAAACAAACACCTAGAATTGTTCACTATGAAAAATTCTAATTATTAAAAATCACTACCATGGTGATGACACATATCATTGACACGGTTTAACCTAGACTATCAGGTATAGCACAAAATTAATTAGTTATGATTTTTATAAAGTTCTTTGTTGATTTGAGAATATAATGGACAACCAACGTAGAAGAAGTATGGGTTCTTCAGAAAATTGATCCATTGATCTTTTTTATTGTTTCCATTATTTTAACAGCAGAAACACAGTGAACGTGTGTTTAGTAATTGAAAAAGTCACGGTTGTTCAATAGAATATTCATCATATTAAAGCTTTCACAGCACATAACTATAAAAATTAGTCAATCGAAGGCCAACTAAGTTGCGACAAGATTAAAAATTAATTGGTAAATTTGGAGGTAAGATCAATAGAAAAAACAACCAAAAAGATAATTTTATTTTTTAAAACTTTAATAACAAAAAGTTATAATTCAATAAATTCAGATAGCTTATGAGTCACGACTACACCTTAAGATTGATCATGAATTTTAACGTCATGTCTACAAAAGCATTAAGTGCACAAATATGGTGAGGAACATAAATATAAAATAATCTCAATTAGGTGGCAATTTGTTGAAAGAAAACTTATAGACCCAAAAAGGAAGAAAGCAATTGAAAAGTCCATCGTTTTTATTGAGGATATATTATTATGAAGATTATATCAATTAAACATTGGGTTTGGTAAAGTGACAACTGAAACAATATGACATAGGAAATTGTTAAAAAAAAATTATGAAAGAAATAATCTAAATCTAGTATTAATATATAGAAATCCTTTAAAATAGCTTCGATTTCAATTAGCTGAAATATGCTAAATATCGACAATCTTTTGTCCTTAATCATTAATCAACCACAATTGTCTCAGAAATGTTATACATTTATTTATTTGCTTAATTTAATTAATATGTAGATTTCAAAAAATTTAAAATTTACTAACCATATTTAATATCATCTCTAGTTTCTGATTTAATTGAGTGATGTTAACTACTAAACAGGTAATTTGACAAATAGTCACATTTAATACACATTCGCCCATATTTCTCATATGTGAAGTATCTGGTATTGACAATGATGATCTTGTGAAATAAATAATTAAAAATATTGTGAGAATAATTTGTGGAAAGAAAATCGGCATATTACATAAAATTTGTCAAAACCATGACGATAAATTGCTATAATGCATGAAGGGCATTTTACATATATGCCCTTCACATACACTCATTGATACCCTTGAAACCACAATTTTCACCCATTTTTACCATCAGTACTTGAAAAATATACTTACATATTATTATCAATTGCATACAAATTTTCATTATCAATGGCAAAACTTGAAGTATTTACAATGGCAATGCCAAATAGTACAAGGCTAATTAAAATGAAAAATGATGCCAATATTGAATTCCATTTGCGTTTTCTTTCTTGAATTTCGTCCCATCTGATAAAATTTTAATTAATTTATTAATGAGCTGTAATGTAAGCTAATTTTGAAATGATTTCGATCACGAAAAATAATTACTCTAAAAATTAATATTTAAATAATTATTTACCTTAATGTTGTCATAGATGACAAGTCTAAGGAATTTGAGGACACCATTGACGATTGAGACACAAAAAAAAAAAAAAATTAAAAAATAGGTAATATCTAGACAAATCTATATATGAACTTCCATTGATTGTAAGTAGTCATTTAACACACGAAAATAAATTATAATAATTTGCATATTCGTATCTCTATATAGTTATTGGCAATTGACAATAATTTTAATAATAATAATCATAATAATAATAATAAAGTACACAGACGACACATCTATTTACCTTTATTGATATTAGATAAAATTATAATTGTGATTGGGAAAGGGCGTCGAAATGGAATAATCACAAATCTTGGATATGCTAAGATAATTATGATTAATAATAGGTAGTTATATAACTAAAGCAGATATGAAGAGATTGCATCATATACCGTTAAGATACTGCACAAAAAAGACCAATTTTTAACCAGGAATTTATTATTATTTGATTCAAATTGAACTTGACAAGACTATGTTTAATTTCCAGAATTTATACTGTTATTGTAAAACTCATAACATTAAGAAAGTACATCTTTATAATAATTGTGCTAATATCGATTTAAGTAAATGGAATTAAGCTGGCAGAGTAGAAAATCAGGTTATAACTGAAACAATCCTGGTGTTATCTAACATACCATTACCATTTTAATGATCATAGATACAGAGCGTAAACTATCCTCTACATATACTTATGTAAGAAAACTATTCTTTATTCTATTGATTCTCTGCCTATTTTATGTACTCATTAGATGGAAATAATATCCACACTATGGATTTAGTCTATTTGGTTGATAAAAATGACTTTACGTGTTCTTTTAAAAGTTTGGTATTTATATAAAACCTACTAGAATGCTTTTTAGTTCAGAATATATTGGCGATTAGTACAGAATTTATTACCGATTCATAGAAAAGATATAAACGGCACTAAATGAATCACACATTTGGGATGGTCCACCTGTCATGTATTCAAAGGCGAACTTTGGAATATGTTACAACTCGTATAGACTTAGACTTCTTTCTGTATAAGTGTAATGTGTGTGCGATTTTTCTTATATGATCATGAAGATTGTCGATATGCGTCCGATTATTGTGTCGCAATCGCATTCAATTAAATTTCGAGCCACTTTTCATTTCGTGTACGTCTTGTCTGCAGAATTCTTGCGGACGATGTGTTTCCTGACCAATTTGGACTGCAAGAATTTGAAGCTAATCTTCATCCTATATTATTCTGTGTCTATAACCATTAAAGGGTAGTAACTCCCTAAAAGATAACCTTGATATAAATATATATATATAAATATATATACATATATATATATATATATATATATATATATAACTAATTATTTTT
>JANSTX010056310.1:0-25481 GCA_027564355.1 Penthetria funebris
AAATCGAAAAATACACATGCATATTTTTCATGTTTGGTATATTAAAAAATTTAAGTAATTGTGCAAATGCTTATAATAAATATACATTTATTATAAATAAAAAAAACATAATTTACATATTACATAATTATATGTCTGAATACTGAAACATAAAACAAAAAAAAAAAAAAGAAAGATAATTAAATTTAGTGTACATAAGATTACTCAATGAATAAATAAAATAAAACAAGAAATAAATGCCCATATGGTTTATTAAATTCACCGATATCCAGAAAAGCAATTTATATACTATAGCATCTCTTTTCTGCATGTAAAAGCAAAGGACATCAATGAATAACCGTCATTGTGCACCATGTTTGACCTTAACTTTTACAACATTCCCCCTGTACACTACTGTTACGACTAATTAATCACAATTCTTCGCCTCGTTATTCTTGTACGATCGTGTCTTTTATTACCCGACAGATTCCAATGTGAATTTGCTAATATCACCGACTAATCACCCTAATATATGACCAATTCAATACTACTTTCTTCGTTTGTGAAACTCCTATTTATCGCCTCCACATCTAAATAATATGCATATCCTTTTTACACCTGCATGTACAACAAAAATTCTTCATTTTGAATCGATGACGATATGGACCACAGTTTATGTTCATCAATTTAGCTGGATAGGTTTACTTGCCATACGCCCAGTTTACCTCATGTTATTCGAATTTAATACGTATCATTTGAAAATGTATGCTGATCATCCCAGATTGTGCCCTTTTAATCTGTTTTCCCATTTAACCGTATTTTGTCACCATATTCTTTTGGTATCAACAGTTTGCCAGTTTCACTTATCACAGCAATAAACAACCGTTTGCAGTTAGTTGTAATTGGAACTGAGTACAATACCGGCCACTCGAATATAAATTTATACCAACAAGAATACATCAGAACAGAGATGAATAAATACACTTGTAGATTACCAAATTTCTATTAATGTTAAATACCAACATCTACTTGTAAGAGGTAAGTGGCTCAATTTAATTATTTTATTTGACATTAATGTAATAAAATGTTTATTTATAAACTAGAATTATTTTAATTTAACTCATCATATAATATGTCCACTTCTTTGTCTTCACGTTCGATTTTTAATACAATACTGCGAGTAATGCTACTCATTATTTTAATTTATGAAAATTATCTATTATTATGAACGTTTTAAAAAATATAATTAAGCAAGCACATTAATATTTTTGAAATAAATTATTGAATGATTTATGTAATGTATATGGCATTAGATTTTTCATTAAATTTATTTACACATCAATTTAAATGTCGTTATCAAAATTAACCTTAAGTAGTTTGCCATTACCATTGGAATTAAATGCATTAATGAAATGTGAGAAAATCAAAATGCACAAACATATTGAACATGAATTGAATGCCACAATCCATTTGAAATCATCAACTATTTTTGAGGAAATTAATTTAAAACGTAAAATAATTTCGATAATGTCGATACTCGATGAATTTATAGAACAAATTCAATTGCTGTTCTGTTTATATTATGCCCTAGAAAATGAAGATAAAATTTTACTCAATAATTTAAAAACTTTTAATATTTCACATTATATTTTAAAAGCATTTCAACCCTATTTGTATGGCGCTCAATTCAGAGAACAAACAATTAATCAATATTTGAAATTAAAACAAATATCACTGCTGCAGCAATCTTGTAAAATTTTTATTAAACATTTTAAAAATCAAAATATTCAAAATTCTAATATAATTAAATATAAAGAAAATTTCACACCTGAAATTAATCAATTTCTATGTAAATTATATGAATTGAAAACTGTTGCTAGCAATCGTTTAAATAATTTAGCAACGAAAGAAGCGGCAAAAGAGAATTTCCTATTTAAACGCTTTTCAGAATGTGAAGAATTTAAGAAAAAAATTATTGAATTAGAAATGAAAATAATAAAAATTGATGAAAAAAATCAAAAAGAAATTCTTAATAATAATAAAATTCATTCAACAATACGTCTAGAACAAGAAAATGTTTTGTTAAATGGTCAACATTTTAAAGAGCAATGCATTTATCGAAATACAATAAAATCAGCGAAAATACTCATCGAATTTCAAGATCAAGAACAGAAATTAAATGAAAAATTAAAACAAAACATTGACGATTATAATAATGAATTTAATGAACATATAATTGATAATAAAAAACGTCGTGAACATCGATATAAACGTGAGGCAAATTTAATTAATTGGTTACAAAAGTATGATCAAGAATATGGTGAACGATTTAATGAGTATGATCGTCTTCAAAATGAATGCGACAGTCTAAATTGGGAATATAATGAATTAATGTTGAAAATTAATGATCAACAGGATGAATATCAATGGATTATGGAACGTTTGCATGAAGAAAACGAAAGGTTGCATAAGGAACGTGTACATACATTTAAATTAAATCATACTGCAAAAGTGATACAGAAATGGTATAAATTGATTTTGCTGAAAAGAAAAGCGAGAAATAAAAGGAAACGTCGGAAATCTAAACGGCGAAAATAATTATTGAACGAGAAATTATAAAATATTTATCTTATTTTAAATAAAGTTTTAATATAAAAACAATGATTTAAAATTTTTGTATTAAATATAAATTATGTATATATATGTTTCTATGCTGTGTTTCTATCACCCTCCCCCCACCCCCAATTATTCAGCCTTTCCATTAAAGAGTCACCCTTAGCCATAACTCTAGAATTGGAAAAAATTTAAAAATAAATATATTAAAAAGGACCAAAGCAAAAACTATACATTTGTGATTGCTTAGTAATAGGAATTCAGCATTTGAAGAATAGTTAAAATAATATTGAAATAAACATACATTGCCATCTTGTATCCGCATGGCATTACAATATTTTAAATTCTATTTTCAAATATGTTAATTTCAATTTTCAAATATATTAATTTCAACTATCACAAGATGGCACCAAATGATATTCAATGTATCGAAAATGTATGTAAATTTCATATATTCTCCAAATGATATGCAACAAATGATATTCAATATTTTTTAAACTTGTACTAGCCGAATATAGATGGCGACCAAATTAGTTTGAATATTTTTAATACGTGTAAAAATAATATAAAAAATGGAGTAATTATGCGTTATCTACAAGTTATGAATTCCTATTACAAATTGGAAAAAAAAATATTCACATGATTGACATTTTAAACATAGGATGACTATGGACAAAATATTTCCTAAATAGATGAAGATTTGTATAAGGTAAATGAAAAAAAAGATGCCTACGTGCCAATTATACAAATATTTAGAATATTCAAATATAGAATCTATCAACAACCTTTCGATTTCTTTGATTTCTCCATAAGATACGATTGACTGCACGGTCATTCCTTAAACAGCATAAACTGAAAATCATTCTCGAGATATTTCGATTTGCCCGTGTAAAATTACGGTCAAGATGGGTGTCTAACAATTAATTTAATTATGGGGAGTACAAGTAAATAAAAATCAATTTTAATTTAATTTAATTTTTTGTTTATTATTGAAAACTAATAAAGATTTTGTTTATTTATTTTTTATTAATAAAAAATTTAATGCTTTTAGCACATCGTTAACATCTTTTTTAAATATAATATAATGTAGCTGTTTTTTTTTTTTAAATTTTATTATCATTATTAAAGTTAAATTAATTTCATTTTGTGTGAAGAAAATTCAATGGATTTTTTCTCATTTTTTTTAAATAAATTTTGATTATAAATTAAATTTTTTTAAATTAAAAATTATTTTGTGACTATATTTTTGTTTATAATTTATAATTTTTTCAGTGTATTATTATTTCTGATTGTGTGTGTATATTTAATTATTTCATTTTATTTTTCTGTAATTATTTTTTTTAAATATAAAAATATATTTTATTTAATTATAAATTTAAATAATTGGTTTTTCTATTTCTTGTTTTTGTTTGTTTGTTTTTTTTTTTACTTGCAAATTTACAAATAATAAGGTAAAAAATATTAAACATAAAAATACACTTTTAAAAGTTAACATAAAAACGAGTATAAATAGAAGAGCACAATTAAAATCAATTTTAATATTTTAATTCTAACAGACAAAAAAAGTTATTGTTTTTTAATAAAATTACATTTTAATATCAACAAATAGATTTTAACTTTCTTAAACGGAAAATATGCGTTTATATATTTTTAGTGAAATCATCTGTGTCTTTATGAAATAATAAAAAAGAAGCTTTCAGATAAAAATTACTCGAAAATAAACTTATTGTGATTGCCAAATAAGTTCGAAAAATAGTTGAGAATTTACTATCGTTACTATGTTTGAAAATTGAAATTGTATGCCTAATGAATTTGGCCATAACTCTGAAAACGAAGAGAAAATGGAACATATCTACATACATATTTTAATATGGACACGTGAATCCAAAGGCGACATTGTGAATATATGAAAAATATTAATCATATTCAAACTTAAAGATTTATCTGTAGACCTGTACAAAACTGTAATATAACATTATATCTTCATGGGCATTGTACGTTTGATAGCCACTTAATACTCGTTTAACAACTTTGGTTATATTTACCAGGTTGAGAAAATATAGCCAAAGCAATTTTCATTAACATATCAATTAATTAGAAAGACTAGTAAAATAAGAATTTTTTCTGAAAAGCAGAATATAGATAGAAAGGATTTGAATATTTACAATTTTACAATGATGATGGTAATTTTTACAGATGCTGGAATGGTAATTTTATATTTTATTGATTGTTTATACCAATCGCATAAAGAAACTTCGTGCAATTTTTATCTGAGTCTAAACATATAATTTTTAAAAATTAATTAAGTATTTTAAGTAAAGTTATTATTATTATTAACTAAAAAAATATCTTTCGAGTTTTTTTTTTCTCAATTCTTTTAAAATTTATTTTCTAATAATATAAAAAGGCCATTGGGCGAGATTCTTTTTAATTTTTGTGTAATTTGTATACATGTTTTTGTTATTATATTTTTATTATTTGCTTTAATTAATAATTAATAAAATATAAATAAATTTTTATTTTATAAACCAAAATTTTGTATTCAATTCACATTTATAAATCCTTACGAATCTTAGATTGGATAACAAAGATTCTCTATTTTGATAAGAATAACAACTTTTAATTGTAACAAATACGCAATTTAAAATTTCAAATTCACATAATTATAATCTTCAAATGTATTTGTTAATATGCACAAATTATGGAACAAATAATGTCCAAAATTTTCAGTACACTACAAATGGGAAATATGTCACTTAATCCCAGTGTAGCTATGCGTAATTTTCTAAATCTAAATAGATTTATGTTGATGACGATTCCGCGAATGTGTGCGGTTGTAAATTAACTGATAGAATCACATAATTGTGTTGTGAGTAATATGCAATGAATATTTTAATATTTGATGGCTGAAAAGTTTAATAAAAAACGGCATATTTATATATAGATAATTTCCTTCAACAGTACACGTGTTCACAAAAGTATTAACTAAACATACTAGACAGTAGAAAACTAAAATAAATTCAGTTTCCAAAGAATATATACAATGATATTTTTGATATAAGTACTAATATCAGAAAGTCAGCCAGTTTTTTAATGTAATCTTTTTTCTATTTTATTCAAATTTTTTAAAATCATCAGATGCGTCTACAATAAGACACCATAACATGTTCTGACATAGGATATAGAACATATAATATAGATTATACATTAAACGTAATTATTTATTCAAAATACGAGTGTATGCATGAAGGAAATTCGAAATAATCTGTCTGTTATGGGTGCATAGTTAACATTAAATGTTTCAGTATAAAAACTAACTACTACTAATGAGTGGAAATTTGAATAAATAATCAAATTATATGTAGTTTTTCATTTCTAATTAATATAATAATTTCTAATTATTAGATGTACTAAAATGTATACGATTGAAGATAATCACAATCATTCTATTGTCAGTTATTCTGCAAAATTAAAAAAAAAAAAAACGCACTACCTTCATTAAACAGTTCACCAATTATTAGCATAAACATTAAATTGATGAATGAATGTATGTGGTACTTAGTGTGTACAGTAGTCATCAGTTTTTACAATGGTCAATTTTTTTCAGTTAAATTTGTCGCGATTAAATCAAATCTGTGACTAATTTATTTGAGAAGATAACACTGTTGACTTGGGCCTTATAAATATGCATCAATAAGTACTAAATAATTAAAATATAGACATATATTTCTAATGATAAATATTCAGTAAACTGATGAATTATGGAATTTAGATCACTTTATAAGTTATGTTAAGTTTCTTTAAAATAAATAAATAATGGGAATATTTAAAGCATAGGCTACACTATAAAAATATAAAAAATACTATATATTTATTTATATATATAAATATTACTTAAATTTTCTTCATAAATACACTTTTCACAATATCCGTTTTCTTTCTTTTTGAAAAAATAATAAAAAACAAAAAAAAAAGAGGTAAATTTAAAGAAAAGTTACTTTAAAAGCGCCTTCCGCTTATACTTAAAATGTAACAAACAATTAACAACTAAATCACAATTTGAAACTGAAATACTTAACGGAGGGACATATAGAACTGTGCATTTTTTAATTTTTTTTTTTTTTTTAATATTTTAAATTCTTTGCTTTATGATTTAATAATTAATTAGTTAACAGTTTTATTTTTTTAAATTTATCTGTTTGTAATTTGGTTTAGCTTTTCTTTCAATCATTTTTAAACATGACCCCTAGGGTTTCACTCTCTCTCTCTCTCTCTATATCTATCTATTTGTGTGTGTGTGTGTTTTTTTTTTTATTTTTATTTTTATTTTTATTATTTTTATGTAATTATTTTAATTTTTATAAATTAATTGTATCTAAATCTTGACAAGGTGCCCTAGGACTTCCTCCATCACCATTTGAACTACTTGGCATTGTACTACTATTTAAACTTGCATGATGATTATTTTTATTATGTTCATCGGGTGTTATATGGTTAATTTGATGGGATTTTTTACTACCCAAACCAAGTGGAAATGCAAAATCTTGTGGTAACTTTCGCATAATTTTCCCAGACGTAATAAGCCGACCAAATCCTTCCTATAAATAAAAACAAAATTAGTATGAAAGAATGTGACTAACATTATTATTACTATTATTATTATTATTATTATTATTATTATTATTATTAATAATAATAATAATAATAATTCGTATAAATTACTTGATGTGCAAATGCATATCCTGATCGTAATGAACGTCTTGCTCTCCTTGATGACGGTGTCCGAAGAACATCAGTACTATGACGTGATCGAATTTGTGCCAGTCTTTGTTTAAGTCGTACCTTTTTTATAGATTTAAAAAAAAAAACAAAAAAAAAACAATTAAATATTTTTCTCAAATGAAAATCTCTTCAATTATTACTTTATCCGATAAACTTGGATAAACATCAACAAAATAAAATCTTGATGCCAATACAGGTACCATTAATACAATGACGGTAAGTATTGTTGTGAACCAAAATGTTGCCTCTTTCATTGCCTGTGTTAATGAACCAACATATGGTCCACCAATAACATAATTATAAAAATAATCCAATATAAGATACCATAAAACGCTACCCCAAATCATAATATGATTAAATACCGTCCAATAGGATGTATCAAGTGCAATCTAAATAAAATATATAAATGATAAATATTAATAAATCGTAAATATAAAACTAAAGGTAAAAAGTTTTATGAAACTGTAGTTTCCGACCGACAATGGACAAAGATTTACGTTTCAGAATGTGGGACTTGTATAAAAGAGACCTGTAAAATGAAACCGAATGGTCATATTATGGAGAATTTTAAACGTTTAAAGGGTTTGCCAGACCAAATTCCTATTCGCGCACTATGAACATTTTTGATCGGTTCTGACAAAGCGTATACTTATCCAAAAGTTTTGATTTTACATTTATTATATTGCTAAAATAGGATTAAAATAAAAAAAGTTAAACTATAATAAGTTGAATTACAAATAATCAAAAAAAAAACAAAAAAAACTGGGCATTCGCGTACTATTTTGGAAATACTACGAGAATAGACAGTTTTTGAAATATTTCTAATGCAACTTATTATAGTTTAACGTTTTTTTTTTTTTATAATAATCAAAGTATCATATGTTAGGAATATAATAAATGTAAAATCAAAACTTTTTGGAAAAGTATTCGCATTATCAGAAGCGATCAAAAATTTTCATAGTACACGTCACGAATGAAATTTGGTGTGGTAAACCCTTGACTTTGAGATCCGAATACATTTCAAAGGAAGTTTTGTTAAAAAATTCATAATTCATTCGTAATTGAATTATTTAATTTTTTTTTTTAAATCATCAACATTTGACAATTAATTAAACAATTAAAATAATTAAACTGTACAAAGTCTTACCTGGGCAGTGTTATCTAAAATAAGTATAGTTGCAACTACAGACGCTAAAGTCATATGATCGCTAAGAATATATCCATTTGGTGACATACCATCTTTATATGTACCTTTATAATATTTAGAAATATAAAACAGTTTAGATACAAATTTATATTTTTATATTTACTTATGCAAAATCAATTATTATCTTACCATATGGAATTAAAAATAAAACTAAAGAACTAAAAATGCCATGTAATACACTACGAATAAATTCTGATGTATTAAATAGGGCATTTGTTAAACCCGGTGTATATAATTTTGAATATTCAATACTATGTTTATCAGAAACATCTTGTTCGAAAATACCAAGAGCCAATACTGGTAATGATGTATAAAATAAATTATAAACAGATATATACATGGGATCAAATACAGTCTGAAATTGATAAGAATAGAATAATATTATTTATGGGGTTAAATAGTACATAAAAATATTAATCATATAATTTATTTATCATTTAATATTTACCTGGGCACTGAAACCGCAAAAAAATGCAAACCAAAAATGGCACAATGTGAATGCGAAATTTTTATAAAAAAAATAACGTAAAAATTTACACATTCTATAATATGACCAACGTCCATGCACCAATAACAGTCTTTCTAAATATTTAAATTGGGCTATTGAATAATCACTGGCAAGAACCGCTTGCATTCCTTCTTGTCCCGAAATGCCAACACCAATGTGTGCAGCTGATAGGTGAAAAAGAAAGAGAGTATGTTGATATGTGTAAAAAAAAAAAAAAACTATCCAATATTTATTATTTTTATACCTTTAATCATAGATACATCATTGGCACCATCACCAATAGCTAATGTCACTGCATTTTTACTTCTTTTAATTAATTCAACAACCATAGCTTTTTGCAATGGCGTTACACGACAACAAATAACTGCCTTACATTGTGAAGCTATATCCAAAAATCTAAAATTGAAATAATTTCAAGTTGATGATCAACATTTATATAATATCGTAAAAATTCAGTAAAATGAACAGACAATGAATTAAATAGCAGAATTGGACTATACACCAAATTAGTTACATATTTAATAATCATTAAAGAGTAACACTACATAAACTAAACTTCATTTGTTTTTATATACATTGTTGGAATACCATTATAATCACATTACGTTTCAAATAGACAAACAGACCAATGTGTGTCTCTGCCCTCAGTTAATCAGCACCACTGATATATTTTATTATTACAAATTGTATATACTTCAAGGAATTTACTAATTTTGACCACATCGCGAGAAAGTAAATACGATATAGGTTTATGATAATTGACCACTCTATTCACCATCCATCCGTACATTGTTTAACTCACAAATATTTACAATAAATGATTAAAAACTATATTGATTAATTACCTATTTTCCAATTCCGATGTTAAACAATACACTAGTGAATGTCCATTAACAACAATTGCAAATCCAGTATTTTCTTCAATGTCACTTCGGTGAGTACCACCAATTGTTTTATCACCATCAAAAATTTGATCACATTCAGCACTAATAATTTAAATGAAATGAAAAAAAAAAATAGAAAAAAAAAGAGAAATTTTCACATTTATTTATTATTAACCAATCATAAAATAACAATTACTATAATTGTGTAATTGAAACAAAAAAATAATAATAAAAAAAAAAATTAGCAAATTTAGGCAAATAATTTTTAACCCTTTCCAATTATCATTTTATGTTAATTTAAGCTTTTGTGTTAAGTCGCATTCCTTTAAAATGTTTTTTTTTTTAAATTAGTAAGAAAGGGTTAAATAATATATATGACTATTTTTTTTTTAGTTTAAATTTATTATTTCAAATTAAATAAAAAAAATGAATTAAAAATCATAATAATTTCAATAAAAAATTGCGTTCTAATGTTAAACATTCGACGAGTATCAATAGATGACTAATTAAAATACATGTCGGCAAACTATAAATAATAAAGTATAATAAATATCGGTCATCTTTTAAGATTTAGAATTTTAGTTTACATGTGGAACTAACATCATCTGATATTAAGGTTAAACTATACATTCAATAGAATATAACAAATATAAAAGAAATCTAAGCTAGGGTTTTATGTGCAGTTATGATCATGGTAATGCATAAGTAGCATGTGTATATTTTAAAAGATATAGTTTGGGGATAAAATTGATTTTGTACATGCATATTTCGGTTCTTAAATTAATTTATATATCGGGATAATAATCCCGTAAGATAAACTCGCATTTATAAAACTATAGTTGCACAACATTTTAACCATTGGCAATATAATTTTAATGTTAATTTACCATCGAATTGCATACGTCTGCCTTCATCCCGAACAAGAACTTATTCGTATTTATTTATTTAGTGAAATAGAAAATTCACATGATTGAATAATGTTAGAGTATTTGTGGATTGAGTAAAGCTAGAGTATTTGGGTTTAAGGAAACATAACAAATAAAACTAACTTACTAAAAGAAAATGCTGGCCAAGAGATATCACGAAATTAACTGCACCGATCTGAATACATATTGTCATGCATGATTATGATCGGAATATAATAGGCGACAACGGGACCACCTGCTATTATTACTATGTAAACTAAAAAGCTATATAGTGAGAATATTTTAATAATTCACACGATTATATTTGATTATTAGAAAAGCTGATGGAAATATTTACAGTGGTATAGATTTAGATATTTCTTGGAATAAGGTAGAGGTAAAAATAATCTATATTGAACACTAATTTGAGTTTGCTAATAATAATTTTATTAAATCATCTCTTTTAGATTCAAATTGAAGGACATAATTTGAGCGTTAACTTTTTAGTAATGCAATTATTTAATTTTTGTTTTTTTTTTTTGTATAGCTGAATAAAGAAATTATGCAAATAAAATGTTATCCTATTTTTTTTATAAATAAATATTTACAATTATGTTAAATTAAAAATCGCTGCCCACAACAGACACACATTTAAATCGTTCATATGTAACACATTCCTTTTTAAATGTATTTATACCACATGCAATCATAGACGTAAACAAAAAGCAAAAAAAAGCATATAAAAAACAAAAAAAAATATTTTTTCTTTTGAAAATCTAACATTAAAATCATACTTTTTATATTAATAATATTATTATTGAGGGCGTATAAATTCAGACTTAATAGAGAGGGCCAAAACTTCTGTGTAAACATAAACATATAAACTGAGTACAAAATATTCAATTAATTTTTGTACCCTTATTTTTGTTAAGAGGAATGAAAAAAATAAAAAATAAATTATGTAAAATTAAAAAAAAAAAAAACCGTAAACAAAATAGTCTTTAATTCAAATTTGTATTTTTTTTTTTAAATTTGGAAATAAAAAATACAAAGTAAAAATGTTTTTAAAATAATTGAAACAGTAATATTTTCATCACGTATTTATTAAGTTTACGGACATCATTTCAAATTATTGCGAAAAACAATTTTGGGAATGGCATTTTCAAAAAAATAAAAAAAATATTATGTGGTTTAAATGGTACAAATTTATTCTAAAAACTGCTGATCTAAAATCAATAGTGAGCATATTCAATTGTTTAATCTAGCACCCAGTATTCAATTTCTGACGTTTAACTTTAGAATGGCATATGTTTCTCAATTATTTTGTTTTTTTCTTTTTTTGTATGTTTTTTGACGACTCAACACGATAATTACAATCTATGAAATAGATCAGGGATGGCATAACGTTTCCAATGTATTGATACTGAAATAAATTCTTAGTGAACCTTCTTTAATATTAAGAAATTAAATAAACCATTGATTTAATGTTATATGACTATCTTCTTTAGTCAATTAAGTAAAAGTTCATTAATTGGACAAATATTTTGCATTGATTGATTATTTTTGACAGAATTATGAAAAGGGTAAAAATTTTACCCCTTTTCATAATTCTGTGAAAAATAATCAAGTGTTATATTTTTTTTGATTACTAAATGATCGAATTTATCATAATTATTATTAAATTGGATTGTATATTTCTAATCAAATTTGTTCAATGTATGCATAGATAATTTGTACATTTTTTATTGTAATTGAAAAACTGTACTAAAATCTGCAAGAATGATAAATATTGCAGATCTTCGAACAGTTATATTAGAGTCAATAATATTTGAATTAAATTATGCAATAAGTTTATTAATTAGAAATATATAATAATATATACACTTCCGATAATTATTTGGCATTGTAATGCATTTTTAAAATAAAAAAAATTTATTGCACTTTGCTGGTGCAACAATTATATGTCTATTTTCGAATAGTAGACGTATCATTTTGTACAAATTCTCAAAAAATTCCATTCATTAAATTCGGTTTAATGTTAATTTAGTTAATTGTATAAATTCGCTTAATGAACTTTCTATAATATATATTAATGAGAGTTGTTAACTGACAGAATATTGTATTCGTTTTAACTATATATAATATATAACAATAACAAAAAAAACAAATTATTTATGAACACGTTCAATTCTCAGGAACTGAATAATTTTTGCCTTTTTGTGACGGTTTTTTGTAACGATTTTCTATTAACTATTTGTGACGACTGGTCTATTACATACAAGATAACTGTTAAAATGATTGAAGATACTTATGCATGTAATTTGTATGTGCAAATAATGATTGTAGAAAATAGAAATTAACATTCAAGAGAGTTCATTAATTATATAGAAAAAAAAGAAACAAATAAATAAATGAAAATTTTAAATGTTTATAAAGTTCCATCATGTTAATATATAACTTATCCAATAAATTATTAACGAAATATAAATATAATTCAACATAATAATCATCATGATCATCATCATTATCATCATCATCATCATCAACATCATCATGGCCATCTTTATATTCGTGTTCTCCGTCACCAATTGTATCTACAAACAATGCAAGATACTGACAAACATTAGTAAGAACGTACAGTTGTAAATGTACAACAACGGTAAATATTTTTTTTAGGGCAAGTATGATAAGTAATTGGCATTCATACAAATCATTTCAGACCACAATACAAATACCACCACCAATTGACCAATTGAAAAAGTTTCGGTAGTTCAGATTTACAGCCACATTTTTATGTTCATCAAATTGATGTTAGTTTCATTGACTGACTATATTTTAGGTTCGCATATGCGTCCATTTAGAATCTACCCCGTTTAGTGGTGTAAATTTTCAAAATAATTCAGCAAACATTTTAGACAAACTATTGCAATTATCAAAAATGTAACTTATTGAAATCATAATGTTGATATGTAAGAGTATTTTCAATGGTATCACTTCCTTTGCGATAATGAATAAGGTTTAGATTTATTTAAAAAAAATATAATAACCGATCAAATGAAAGATTCCATGCAAATTACAAATAAATACAAATATTATTGACTTACCGAAAATAGTTAAGAGGAGAAAATGCATTACTACCGTGAATGATTTAAATGTACGTTCTTCCAATGACGATGGTGATCCTATCGCGAACCCGAAGATATTGGTCATTTTTTTTGAATGATCAAACATCAAATTGATATTTAAATTGATGATTCTTCTAGTTATGTTGACAAATGACAATAATAATGAATGATTATGATAATTAATGTATTTTATTGTGTCACAAACAATATATTGTTGAATTGATACTAGATTTTTGAATAAATTAATTTGACGCATTATTAAAATTAACGATTCTGAACGTCAGTTTTTTTTTTTTAAACATAATTTTACACAACATTCTTTTGCGACCATCAAATTATCTACAATAATTATTTGATTAATGATATGTTGTCCCTAATTTAAGGTAAAATGCCACAAAAATCTTTGACGCTAATACTAAACTAATCTGATATTACATTCTAATCTAATAAAAACCGTATACTTTTCCGTACAAGGATGTATTAGGTAAGAAAATAAAAAGAAAATAACTTTATGTAATTAAGAAAGTAATAGTAAAAGAAAACAGAAAAAGATGTATCATTATTTCTCTTAAATTTCATTTTGTATTTTTTTCTTAATGTTTCGAAGAAGGCCTCTCTATACCTGTCTGGTGCACCCTTATTATGTTTAATAGAATCCCACCTAAATGTTACAACTGATATAGCTGGTGGTGCCGGTGCATGTATATTAATAACAGGTGTTGGTCCATTTGATGATGTTTGATTTAAATTCATGGATTGATGAATATCTAAGGAGAACAGATCAAAAAAAAAAAAAGAAAAAGAAAAGAAAACACAAAAAATTGTATTATTAAATATTCTTTAAAAAACAAATCTAAAATTCTAAATTTAAATACTCAATAAAGAAAAAATCAAAATTTATATTTTAAAATTTATACATACTTGATTTACCATGAGGATGAAATGTATTAACGATTTTTATTGATTCCTTAAATTTACGCAATTGTTTCTCAACTTCATCCATTGTTGTTCCATCAACAACAAAAACATCTACTAGTTCATCAGTTAATAATTGACACGAATAGCCAATGTTGATTGCAGTTTCTACAAATTAATGATGCAATTTAAATAATTGAAATAACAAAAAAATAAAAAATAACCACTCACACAAAAATTCAAATATGTAACAATCAAATTACCTTGCTTATCACCTGTAAGAACCCAAACTTTTATACCAGCCATTTGTAAATTAGCTATAGCCTGTGGTACACCATCTTGTAATTTATCTTCAATTGCTGTAACACCAACTAATTGCATATCACATTCAATTTCTTCGTAGATGGCCCCAAGTTTATCTTCACGACCATCTAATGATAAGGCAGCTTCTTGTTGTCTGGCACGCCAAGAATTAAAAAAATCTTCGTCAATAAAACGTTCGGCCAGCACCAATGTTCGTAGACCTTCACCAGCAAATTTCTAGTTAGAAAGCAAAAAAAACCATTTTAAAAACCAACAATTTTATATGATCATCAAAAATCATAAATTTATATTTTATATTTTTATATTACATTTAAATGTTCTTGTGTTTTTGTTTTAATATCATATTGATCTGGACCAAGTCTATCATAAATAACATTATCAGCACCTTTACAATATAATATGAGTTTATTATTTCTTCGTAAAATTACTGACATCCTTTTTCGTACATTATTAAAATCTAATATGCTTAACAATTCATATTCCTAAATAAATTTCAATTTGATAAATTGGATTAAAAATGAAATTAAATGAAATTAAAATTAAATACCTCTATACGCCCTCTAACATCAATTGTGATCGTATTTGGCGTGCGATACTTAAAAACAAAACCAAAATTTCTAGCAGCCGACACTAATGCTGATTCATCAGGACTTTGGGCTTGATATTCAAGTCTACAAATATATATAATTTATAAAATTCAATATATTTAATATTTGCAATTAGAAAGTTAATTAGTAACATTTTACAGGCGTTTAATAATTGAATTTAAGAACAGTTTATCAGAAAATCGAAGGTCAGTTGATAAACACAGCATTAATACATTTTTTTAGCTATATATAGAGTGATAGAGTATTGTGAAACCGAGTGGAGCAATATATATATATATATATATATATATATATATATATATAGGTTGATCATAATTCATTTACTCCATTTGTCACCAAGTATATCTATACTATTAAACATAACATATGATAAAACAATGTATTTAACTTAATAAATTCTCACCTTCCATCTTTAAGTTCCGGCATTACTGTATGACATAATGCCAATAGTCGAAAAAAATTATGTGAATGTTCTTCATCCGATTGTACAGCTTCTAATAATGTATGATCGTACCACTTGAATTCAGGTTCATAATGTGGATTAAATGAAAAATCTAAAGGTTCAATTGCCTGTAAATATTTTTATAAATTAATTTTTTTTTTAAATGAACATGGTTCGATAAAACTGATGACTGATGTTAGAGTGATGTTCATTTTTAAATATTAAATGAACAAAATTAAAAATGGAAAAAAGCATTTAAAAAAATATAAACATACTGACCAAAGTATGCATTACTATCATTACCACCAAGTAATCATCAGTAATCAATTTATCGAATTAACATATTTTATTTTAAAGCATTAACAAAATATAAGATAAAATTTTGAAAGTAAAATCTAATATTAAATTAATGCCAAAGAATGCTAAAATTACGTAGTGGCCACCGGGAATGTAGTTTCGATTCAAACATTTACTTAAATGTCGCCAGAGTTATAAAGGCGATTAGAGTTCGGTGCTTCAAGCGATAAATTTGACGTATGTTGATTCAGAATTTAGAGGTTACAAACTCGATGTTGTGTGTGTTGAGAGATATTCGAAAGAAAACGGTAAAAGGAATGATGTATAGTAATTCACAGCATAACTGTGAATTGTATTTGACGATAGGAACAGTAGATCATTAGCGAAAATTAGAAATAGAGGAATTAAATGGAACCATGGCGAATATCTGTATCAAGTTTGAAAGTATCAGAAGTGATGCAAAGCAATCAGGACGAAATGACCATTCAGAAAGTCTAAGATTTAATTGCTCAAATACGATAATATTTTCTAACTTCGATAATATTGTCCCATGCTATGTGTAATATTAAAAGAATTATGTGTCTTGTGAATATCAATAAGAATCATATATATATGACTATTAATAGGATATAAAACAGATTGATTGCCATGGTTTTAAGATATAAAAAGAAGTCTCATCATTGAATAGTGTAATTTCGTTTGTCAATTATTTGCCAGTCAATACATTTTAGGTACACGAAAATTTAATTATTTTGTAGAGTAGTCAGACTCAATACAAAATACATTACAAACAATTTAAATCGATTTAAAATTTAATCTTATTATAATTAACATTATTATAGTATCAAAATTTTATCTAGTTATTGATTCAATAAAAAATTACATTATTAAATATACGTGCAAAATTTAAGAACAAAATATTAAAAATTACAAATCAAAAATAAAAACAGGACAAAAAAAAACTTATTTGCATAGTCTGTTGTGTAGTTTGATGAATTTGCATAAAATGGTATAAATATGTAAATAGGCAAGCATATTATCAATAAATAAGAAAGCGAATAAGAAATTTTTAATGATATATTTTTGAAAAATTTCAAAAAAAAATAAAAAAATGATTAACTAAATGAAATCCACATATGGATAATAATACAACGCAAATATATTTCCTATAAAGCATAATGCAAATGTTTTAAAAACAGTTAAAAACACAAACTTTAGTAAATTAAAAAAAATTTAAAAAAAAACTAAAAACAAAATTAAACACATTGCTATTTATACTGAAGATTACCAAAATTAAGATTCGCATATCATAAATTAAACATCAACAGTTTCTGAGACATTTTAACGCACTGAAATTACACGTTATTCGTATCTTAATAAGTGGCAGTGATCGTGGTTCCATACGATACGAATGGAGTGTAGTTGACTATCATCTTGAGGTTGCTCAACCTATATTTATCTCTAAGCGGTACTATCGGAAATACGCGATCACACTATATGCGAATTTTACGGCGTGTGATCCTTGACCAAAAATATAGGTGTTAGTATCTTGTTTGTTTTAGGCAACTGTGGATTGATTTACTGAAAATATTCAAATCATTAATCGATAATCTACATGTTCCACATTATATTAGAATATAGTGCAGTTTTTCAGTTGACATTTAATGTTATACGTGTATTGGAAAAGGAAAAGTAACATCATCTTAAGGAGCAAAAAGATTGTGATGATTTGCTTAGCCAACCAGTAAGTTAAAATGTGTCCCAAATGAACCGGTAAGTTTTCTATTTGTTGAATTGGCAATTAATTATATCATCCAGTTGTATAGTCGATATCAAAAATTGCGGCGAAATTGTGGAACACAATAAATTTGGGCAATAATAAAATTTGAAGTATTATATGCATATATGTGTTTTAAATGTGAACATTTTCACACAAAATTGCCAAATTAATACCATAATTGTAAAGAAAATGAAACTTTTAATTGTATACACTCTCATATGTGTAAACAACTACTTTAAATTCGACTATGCAAATAAAATAACAAAAAGGATCAATTAATAAAAAAAAAAAAAAAATGAAAAAAAAAATTAAAAATAAAATATAACCAATCATGCATACATGCACTCCTTGTTGTACTCCACTAGAAGAATACGCGTGCGAAGAACTCATAAAATTAAGTGTATCATTTGAACTGGTTTTAAATTGAAGTTTCTTTTTGTTGTGTTGTTGCTGACAATTATTATTGTGCTGATTATAAACTACTTGTTGATTATATGTGACACGTTTTTTATTATTGTCACAAATAACAATTGTAGGCTGTGGCGTACTGCGCCCAGGGGGCTCTTCATTATTCAGTAAAAGCGATGTATGACTGTTGAATGTTTGCTATAAAACACATACAATAGGACACATGACAGAAAAAAACAAAGAAAGTAAAAAACAAAAAAACAAACGAAAACGAAAAAAAAAAAAACAAAAAACAAAAAACAAATAACAAATATAATAAAATGTATTTCCTTTTTTCTAAAATAACGTAAATTTTCCTTAATACATTTTTTTGTTTAAAATGGTAAATCATTTCTGTTTTTCATTAGAATGACATGAACAAATGAGTATTTAAATGTAATGTATTGTGAATAAATTTTTAAAAATTAAACAAAAACAATTATTTAAATTAAAAACTTTTATTACATAAAATCAAAACGAATTCAGGCTGAATTGGTATGTACAAATAGCTTAACATTCTTCCAGTTATGAAACGTATGCGCTACTATTTCTGCTGTTACAAAGAGCATTGTGCCAGAAAGTTAAAATAAAATATAAAAGTACTTATATACACGTACGATCATTCGTCAACATTTAATTTAAAATGTATTTTATAACAATTCAAAAGCAAGGATCACAAAAATATGGAGTATATGATAAATGGTAAATAGTAAGTGCTAGGGGCGAAGTTGGAAACGTGTTTAGTACCAAAAACATTAATTTCGTCAACTGTGTAATTGCACAATTTTTTTTTCAATTACCATAAAAACCATAATTATCACCTTAGTTTAGGACGGAAAAACAATGGCGATTTTTAGAAGTTGGAATTATAGAACTATACTTGAACCAAAGGAGCTGGAGCTAATTTTTATTGAATGAATCTTACTTATATTACAGAAAGAAATTTCAATTGCTTATTCACAAAAAAAAAAATTAAATAAATGCTGGTCTTGTTTATCATTTTTTTTCCCTCCAGTAATAGTCCTAATTCGGTGACCACAGGAAACACAAAAAATGTCAAAAATGTCAGCATAGATATAAACATATTGGCATTGCCATAAGACATATTTAATTACATTTGAAACCAAAATTTCAAGCTACGCCAATAATTGCGTCTGGCATTGAATATCAGATCCAGATTACACCAAAATATGGATAAAATAAAAAAATACACATCACAGATTTTCTTGAAATACTATTGTATGATACAATGATAACCTGAAGACGATAGAGCTGAGAGGTAGTTTTAGGCCGGAAATTTGATGTATATTTTGTGTTTTTGGCAACGTTTCTACAGTACTACAAGCAATACTGTAAAAACATTGTCAAACATAATAATATGGAATAAAGAACAATATTCATTACACAACACAAATTTTGAAAATACATTAGCTTAGCAATAGAAGATAACTGGCAATAGTCAGGATTGCTTTGAAACGTTTAGGCTCATAGAGTGTTGACTCATAATTGGTATTTTCATCTGAAGAAAAATGATTAAATGATTGCATAATCAGGAGGATGACGTAACCAAAACCTTACGTTATTGCAAACTTGATTTAAATTCTTTATTTTCAAACAATAATATCTTCATTTTGATTTTTTGTAATAAATTTCTACATAAAAAAAAAAATTCAAAAAAAAAAAAAAACAAAACAACTAAAACAAATTGTTTTCTATTTTACAAATTTATAGTAATAGTGAGTTTTGATTACAATACAAAAAAATAAATAATAAATAAAAAAATATTTTAGAAATATTTTAGAAACAAAAAACGACATCGTCAAACTTTAAAACTAAAAAAATAAAAATTATGTGCATGAATCAGAAACATTAAATTAAAAAATTATATAACTAAAAATAATTTAAACAAAAAAAAAAATAAAATATAACAAATAACATTATGAGTGCATCTAATTATTATTATTATTATTTATTATTTAAATTTATTCAAATAATGATCTACAAAATTAAATACGTGAATTATAAATATAATTATGGTACTTACATCAGACGGTTCAACAACTTCACCAGTTCTAAGATCAATTACATCACCATAAGATCTACCATTTATACTACACTTATTAAATGTCATTATATTTTGTGTTAATGTACCAGTTTTATCTGAAAAAATATATTGAATTTGTCCTAATTCCTCATTTAATGTTGTTGTTCTTGCTTTTGCTGGCGTTTTCGTCTTTTTATGGAACATTTTCTCATCCCAATTTATAAGAAACGATTGAGCAAACCGAATAACCTAAACAGTATTTCATATTTTGAAGGATTATATTTATTTAGGACCATAAAATAAATAATAATGAAATAAAAATTAATTAATACTTACCTCTACTGAAACGTAGAGTGATATTGGCACAACCGTATTTAAAACAATGGCATATGAAAAAAATACTAATAAACCGATAACGGTGGCACCCTGTAAAGTACCAGATGGAATAATAGCTTCCCATGGTAAATATGGCTGTAACAAATATAACACGTAATTAATAAACACATATATATTTACATTTAGGTATTATTGCTTTTACTACTATAGAATCACAATCACATAATATATTTATAAATGCAATGCCTTAGTTGTTCACATGATCAATAAATATGTCACCAAAAAAAATTATTTAGCACTCAATTTATACACCCACTAGTGTAAAAATTAACAACTTTTACCTGATGATTATGTTTTTCATCATATTGCATACATTCAGTCAAAATTGTAGTACCCTATCTTGAAGAATTTTACCTCACGATTGAGCAAAGGGCGCCAACAAGCAATAGACATTGTTCGGCCAAAATCTACATTAACGTGTCGATTGTATAAAAACGATTACATGTTTTAAATAGAAAATAGGCATTTATTTTTTATCCATTTCTGACAATTCATAGAAATGATCCTAATATTTTCTTCAACTTCTAATTTACATAATATTATTTTAATTTTTTTTTTAATCTTCTTCGTATTGAAATTCAGACATACGTGGATTAAATGGATATTCTTCAATGGAACGAGCACAACGTACTCATGTCGATAAAATAAATTCATTTCTCAATGAAACACATTTTTACAATTAATTTAATACTACAACAAAATTACCTGAAAATATTGTCCAACTAATCCTTCCCAAATTGCACAAGCTACGGTACAAAATGCACAAATGGATAATAAAAAGAAAACAATCTGTAAATATACAAAAAGGAAAAAAAAAAGGATTACACAACACTTTATCTTAAAAAAAAAGAAAAAACAATTTGGATTTTCGTAAGAAATTATGTAAAATTGAGATGAGTAGTGCAATTAGCAAGACAATTAGATATATCACAAATGAAACATTATTTTGAACTCTGCAGGAGTATATAAAAAAGACACTGTAAAACAAGAATGATCCATATAGATAATGATTAATCACACAAAATTAGTTTTTAAAAAGATTTTAATTTTAAAGGCTATGAAATCTATGTTGCTTTTATGTAATATCTAATAATAATATGAAATCAACTAAACTTTTAACGATGAGAGTACGTGTAAAGATGGAATATATTATGATGTATTTATTAATTATTAATTTAAAAAAAAAAAAACAAAACCGCTTACACCAATAATTATAAAATTTAACAATCTATCAATGCTAGTACTTTTGAACTTCGTTTTTCCAGAATTTTGCATTAATTTTGTATCTTTTCCCGCAAATATAACTACACCATAGCACCATTGAGTATTTCGTAAAACACAACCACGTAATAAAATTTTTTCATTGTCTAATGAGAATCGCTGATCATTCCACATTAATGTACCATCAAATTTATTTAATAAATTATTTGGTGGTTCACAAATAATTTCAGCATTAAATTGCCAAAGAAGCTCTTCTCTTTGACCCATTTCAGCCGTCTCTACCAAACATTGTTTACATTTTAGATTTGTTTCACCATCTAACTCAGCTGTTTCAATAAAACATAACCCATTTGGTTCACTTGATGATAATAATAGAATATCGGCAGCAATAAATTGATTATTTTCCATACGAATAACATCACCAACCTGTTTAAAAAAAAAAAAAAAAATTATTAATTTACATAATTATGAATTTCTATACTCGATAATAAAAAATAATTATCTTCAACGCATAAAGGCATTTGAAAGATAAATTTATATTTATATTTTAAACAATTTGACTGAATAATTTGAAATAGTTTGCAAAAATACAGACTCTTGATTTAAGCGATCACATCCAGAAGTTACCCGACGGAATATTATATCTAAAATAGTGTACGTTGACCTGTCTGAATAAATATTAAATTTAAAAACATAAATAGCTTATAGGGTAGGCTATTCTCCTTCTTAATAAAATTCTCCGCTAACTTTGGTTCAAACCCTTTTAAATAACCCATATCCAAGTAGGTAGTGGAAATCGACGTTCTATCGCAGCATTACCGACCAATATCTGAAGTCAATATTACGTTGTTGGTTTCCGAATTACGCATTACGGGACCTTTTAAGTCAACCCTTCAATGTTAGTTATTGAGGAGAACCATATTAACAATACATGGGATAACTTCCAACGTCATGTCCAGGCCAGTAATAAGTCAACAAAATTATATGAATAAATTAATTAATTTACACTTGTAAATTATAATGACTGAAAAATATTTTGTAGTTCTTATATAACTTCCAACGTCATGTCCAGGCCAGTAATAAGTCAACAAAATTATATGAATAAATTAATTAATTTACACTTGTAAATTACAATGACTGAAAAATATTTTGTAGTTCTAACTAAGAAATTCGAAATTATTGAAAAAAAAAACACTACGTTTGTCACGAAAAACCAAAGTTTTTAAAATAATTCTTAGAAATATTTTAATACATCACCTGTACACCAGACCATTTGTCATCGATTAATTTACCATTCCTCAGGGTTTTAGAACTTCTATTATTCACCTGTGAATCGGACATATGTCGTTGCTGAAAAGAAATAAATTTTTAATCCATAAGTTAAAACGATAATTTTTTCTTATTTATTTATACTTTACACGTAGTAAGTAATGTACAAAAATCCAATATCACACATACTAATAATAGTTATAAACAAAAGTATCGACACATTCCTAATATTTTATTCTTTATGCATGATTTATTGATTACAAATTGATAAGAAAAGAATTTTTTTTTATGTTTCGTATTGAGTGGTCAAGGTGACGAAAAAACATATAATGTTGGTATCATGATGACGAATAAAGTGACCGACAATCATCGAGGTTGTGCTCACTTCATCTTTATCTCCACGTTGTGTCACCGGTTACTCAATCACGATATATGTTTGTAATCACGTGTGATCGAGGCTAAAAAGACAGTGTTAATGCAGTGTTGAAAAAACATCAGCTAGGTATAGCTTAGGTATTATGCAGAACTTAACTGAAATATTCAAATGTATAATAGAATAATTATAAATTCCCACAATAGTTGTATGAGTTCATATTTGATGTTACATGCATATTAGAAACAGCAAGTAACATCGTAGATAGAAAGTGTCAGGAATTTAATGTATATAAAATTTAATTGAAAATTATGTTTAGGTTTATCCAAATACTCATTGCGTGTACCTAAACGGATAAGTCCAATCCTATTATTAAATTAGCAAAATGCATTTTATTGAAACTGGACCACTTCTTAATTTTCAGTATAAAAGAAACAGAAGAAAAACTCTACTAAATTTATAGATTCAAAGATTTAACTTCGACTATTTGTCATATACACACCCATACCATAAAACTGATACAAAGTGTATGGCAAAAAACTTCGTTATCTTTACATTATTCAACCACCCTCATATTCTATATCGTGTGATACATTTAATTATATATAATAATTTACATAATAATAAAATATTTGTTTAATAAAAAACACTTACAATATCATCATATGCATCTTTAACGGCTGTTAAAGCTAATACGCCAATAAGAGGTATGGCCGTAGTTATTGGGGTTAACGACGATATGGCCGGTATCAATTGAAGAACCAATAAACATAGAAAATAAAAATTTGCTAAACGTTGGAATTGCTCCAGTAAATTTAATGGTAAAAATGTTAATATTGAATACTTGGACGTTTTGATGTAGTTGTTCTGAAATAGAAAATAAATTTTAAATAATTGCGGCATTAAAGCAAATGCATCAAAATATATAATTAGTTTATAAACACCAAAAATATCTGCAATCCAAACACCATCTAACTGGATTTTTAGGCCCTGGGAACGAAATTCCAAGGGTCTATTATATTTGATTCCGTTCATGTAACGCTAAGAAATAAACATCTCAGAAAAAAAAAAATCCACAGAAGTGCTTATAATTGAAAAAAAAAGTTGATTTAAGCATGTCCGTTCGTCTGTATGATTATACAAACAATTTTAATCTAAAAAATAAAAAAGGAGTAGAAAGTTTGTATGGGAGGTACTTGAAGGAGTACTCTGATTTTTCATATATATATCTGATATTATAATTGAAAGAATGTGTGGGAGTATAAGCTTAATCGGAGTACCTCTTATGTATATTGCGCACGATAACTTGAGATTGCATTGACATATCGCCTTGAAATTATGCATGTGCCACTTTTATCTGAT